>CAUYRH010055097.1:0-22874 GCA_963574655.1 Perodicticus potto | reverse complement strand
TGTTTATCTAGCATTCTCTTCCAGGTTTCCTTATGGAGGGAAAGAGGGAGGGAAGGAGGCAATAGAGTTCCCCCACATCAGACCATCCACACTCACAGTTTGTTTGCTTCTTTGTTTTCTTGTTTTTATTTTATTTATTACTATTTTTTTTTTTGTAGAGACAGTGCCTCACTCTATCGCTCTTGGTAGAGTGCCATGGCGTCACACAGCTCACAGCAACTTCTAACTCCTGGGCTTAGGTGATTGTCTTGCCTCAGCCTCCCGAGTAGCTGGGACTACAGGCACCTGCCACAACTCCTGGCTATTTTTTGATGCAGTTTGGCCGGGGCTGGGTTTGAACCCGTCACCCTCGGTATATGGGGCCAGTGCCCTACTTGCTGAGCCACAGGCGCTGCCCTCTTTTTTTTTTTTTGAGACAGAGCCTCAAGCTGTCACCTTGGATAGAGTGCTGTGGCTTCACATTTCACAGCAACCTCCAATTCCTGAGCTCAAGCAAGTCTCCTGCCTCCGCCTCCCAAGTAGCTGGGACTACAAGCGCCCGCCAGAATGCCCGGCCATTTTTTGGTTGCAGCCATCATTGTTGTTTGGTGGGCCCGGGCTGGATTCGAACCCGCCAGCTCAGGTGTACATGGCTGATGCCTTAGCTTGTTGAGCCACAGGTGCCAAGCTGAGCCTATTTTATTTTATTATTTATTTATTATTATTATTTTTTTCCTGGTATCATATTTTACATATAATTTGTTCTTTTTTTTTTTTTTAATCGTTGGGGATTCATTGCGGGTACAAGAAACCAGGTTACAATGATTGCATTTGTTAGGTAAAGTCCCTCTTACAATTGTGTTGTGCCCCCAAAAGGTGTGGCACACAACAATACCCCCACTCCCCTCATTCCTTCCCTCTCTCTGCTCTTCTTTTCCCCACCCCTCCCTCAATCTTTCTCTCTCTGCTCGTCCCTTCCCCCACCGTGTCATTAATTATCATTAATTGTCCTCATATCAAAATTGAGTACATGGGATTCATGCTTCTCCATTCTTGTGATGCTTTACTAAGAATAATGTGTTCCATTTCCATCCAGGTTAATACAAAGGATGTAAAGTCTCCATTTTTCTAAGGGCTGAATAGTATGCCATAGTGTACATATACTACAGCTATGTTAATCCATTCCTGGGTTGGTGGGCATTTAGGCTGTTTCCACACTTTGGCAATTGTAAATTGAGCTGCAATAAACAGTCTAGTGCAAGTGTCCTTATGATAAAAGGATGTTTTTCCTTCTGGGTAGATGCCCAGTAATGGGATTGCAGGATCAAATGGGAGGTCTAGCTTGAGTTCTTTGAGGGTTCTCCATACTTCCTTCCAAAACAGTTATATTAGTTTGCAGTCCCACCAGCAGTGTAAAAGTGTTGCCTTCTCTCCTCATCCACGCCAGCATCTGCAGTTTTGACATTTTGTGATGTGGGCCATTCTGGATGGGGTTAGATGGTATCTCAGGGTGGTTTTGATATGCATTTCTCTAATAATTAGGGATGATGAGCATTTTTCATATGTTTGTTAGCCATTCATCTATCTTCTTTAGAGAAGATTCTATTCATGTCTCTTGCCCATTGATATATGGGATTGTTGGCTTTTTTCATGTGGAATAATTTGAGTTCTCTATAGATCCTAGTTATCAAGCTTTGGTCTGATTCAAAATATTCAAATATCCTTTCCCATTGGGTAGGCTGTCTGTTTGCTTTGGTTGTTGTCTCCTTAGCTGTACAGAAGCTTTTGAGTTTAATTAAGTCCCATTTGTTTATTTTTGTTGTTGTTGCAATTGCCATGGCAGTCTTCTTCATGAAGTCTTTCCCCAGGCCTGTATCTTCCAGTGTTTTTCCTATGCTTTCTTTCAGGATTTTTATTGTTTCATGCCTTCAATTTAAGTCCTTCATCCATCTTGAATCAATTTTTGTGAGTGGAGAAAGGTGTGGGTCCAGTTTCAGTCTTTTACATGTGAATATCCGGTTCTCCCAGCACCATTTATTGAATAGGGTGTCTTTCCCCCAGGGTATGTCCTTGATTGGTTTATCGAAGATTCTGAGCCTATTTTATTTTATTTGTTTCGAGATAGAGTCTTGCTTTGTCAGCCCAGATAGAGTGCAGTGGCATGATCATAGCTCACATCCTCCTGCCTAAGCCTCCTGAGCACCTGGCACTACAAGAACCCACCATGACATCCAGTTAGTTTTTCTGTTTTTAGTAGAGATGTGTAGAGTAGGTAGTAGAGCCTAGACTGCTCCTAGGCTGGTCTCAAACTCCTAAGCTTAAGGGATCCTCCTGCCTCAGCCTCCCAAAGTGCTAAAATTATAGACAAGTCAGCTCAGTGCCTGTAGTACAGGGGTTATGGTGCCAGCCACATACACCTAAGGTGGTGGGTAAGTCCAGGCCAGGTAAACAACAATGACAACTACAATAAAAAATAGCTGGGTGTTGTGGCGATCCCCTGTAGTTCCAGGTACTTGGGATGCTGAGGCAAGAGAATTGCTTAAGCCCAAGAGTTTGAGGTTGCTGTGAGCTGTGAGAACACGGCACTCTACCGAGGGCAACATAGTGAGACTCAGTCTCAAAAATAAAATAAAATACAGACAAGTCATTGTGCTCAGCCATTCACAAATATATTTTGTTTGTTTTTAACAAAAATAAGAACTGTGGCTAGGTGCTCATGCCTGTAATCCTAGCATTCTGGGAGGCTGAGGTGGTTAGATTGCTTGAGCTCACAAGTTCGAGACCAGCCTGAGCAAAAAGCAAGACCCCATCTGTACTAAAACAGAAAAACAGAGGTAAGAGGTTGCTGTGGGCTATGACCCCACGGCACTCTACCCAGGGCAATAGCTTGAGACTCTGTCTCAAAAAAATAAAAATAAAGTAAATAAGAACTCTGCCTATTCTATCACTTGCTTTTTCACTCAAGACTATAGCAGTCCTCCATGAATGTTTATGAAGATATTTTTCATGTATGATAATCCTTTATTTCAAAATCATAAGTAATATCAACAGGCACTCATGAAAATTAAAACAATATAGAAAAATACAGACTAAAAATTTATTGTTTAATATTACAGTGTGCTATTGCCTATCCTGCATTCTTTTCCCCACCCCCTTTCTAGAGAAGACCAGTCAGGAGTGAATCAGCTTCTAGGACTGTCCTGTGTATTTACTTCCTTAAGTGCCTCATCACGGAACATGCAAGAGTGAGTGTACTTGTGTGTTTAGCATAAATAGACTATTTTTGTGTATGCTTGTGTAACCCTACACCCTAGGGTATGTATTTCTGTGGTAGGGAAGACTAGCGATTGAATGAGATATATCAGAGAATAGGTATGTGTATATTAACTTTTTTTTTCCTCTTGCCTCAGCCTCCCATATATTAACTTTTAATATATGCTGCTACATCACCTTTAAACAGTATTAATTTACTTTGCTATCAATAATGTATTTTCCCAGACCCTTGCCAATGCTGGTTGTTATCCATCCTTTTATTTTCACTGTTCTTTTTATGTTTATTTGCCTTTTGTGTCTGTCCTGTGAATTGTCTGCTTGTAGCCTATATGCATTTTCTATTCTATTTATCTTTTTCTTAATGATCTATAGCTGCATGGCCCTCATCTTTATCATGTTCTACGTATTTTCCACAGTTTGCCTTTGAGCTTGGTGTATGGTTCTTTCCTAAGGGTAAGAAGTTAAAATTTCAATGTAGCTAAATTTATTGATTTTTCTCTTTACGGCTACTGAAAGAGCCATTTTTTCCCTCCAGGATTATGAAAGTATTCTCTATTCTTATTACTTTATAACTGTATTTTTATCGAGAGATTATTACTCCATCTGGAATTAATGGGAAGAATTGAGTAGGGATTGAATATTTTTAAAAAGCAATGCTTTTTTTTTTTTTTTTTTTGAGACAGAGTCTTACCATGTTGTCCTCAGTAGAGTGTTGTGGCATCACTGCTTACAGCAACTCTTGGGCTCAAGCGCCTCTCTTGCCTCAGCTTCCCAAGTAGCAGGACCACAGGTGCCCACCACAACACCTGGCCATATTTTATTGTTGTTGTTGTTGCAGTTGTCATTGTTGTTTAGCAGGCCCAGGCTGAGCTCAAACCCGCCAGCCTCAGTGTATGTGTCTGGCGCCCCAACCACTGAGCAATGGGCACTGAGCCAAACAATACTTTTAATGGTTGCATAACACTGTCACATAGATAGCACCTTCATGTTGCCCATTTCCTTGATGTCAGACATTTAGGCTGTTTCTAATTTTTTACTCTTACTTAAAAGTGTACTTCATTTCTACTTATTTCCTTAGGATAGGCTCATTAGAATTATAAGGTTAGGAGATGGGAACTGAGGCAGTTAGGGGTAGGGACTTAGAATTGCACCACCAGCAGTTGATTCGCAACTTCACTCTTTGGTTAGTTGTTTTTTTGTTTGTTTGTTTGTTTTTGAGACAGAGTCTCAAGCTGTCACCCTTAGTAGAGTGCTGTGGCGTCACTGCTCACAGCAACCTCAAACTCTTGGGCTTAAGCAATTCTCTTGCCTCAGCCTCCCAAGTAGCTGGGACTACAAGCATCCATTACAACACCTGGGTAATTTTGCTATTTATTAGTCTAGTCAGGGTCTTCCTGTTGGCTCAGGCTGATCTGGAACTGAGCTCAAGCAGACGGCTTCCTGCAGTGCTAGGATTAGTGGAGTGAGCCACTGTGCCTGGCCAGTTTGTTACTTAGAACTCTCAACTTCCTTATGTTTGGTTTACTCATCTGAAAAGTGAGGATGATAATATCTGCCTCAGAGCATTATTCTGTTTACAAAGCATTCAATGTTTAATACACATAAATTACTACTGGCACATAAATACAGGCAGTCCCTGACTTAGTTTGTGTTGATTCTTCTAAATTTGCTCTTATTCGCTTGTTCTTTAGGTACTGACATTTAGTTGAGACTCTGCTGTCTGCCAGGCCTTGTGCTGAGTGCACCAGCCTTGCAGAGGAGTCAGTCCCTATCCCTGTATGAGAGATTCACAGTCTGATGGAGGTGTCAAGTGGCGCAGGAACGGCTCTCATCAGAGTGCAACATGTATACCATAGTACCACCCCTGGGATAGAGGTGTGTGTTTTGGGAGAATTCAAGCTCATGAGCTCAGGCAATCCACCGCCTCAACTTCCCAGCGTGCTTGGATTATAGGGATGAGCCACGGTGCCCGGCTGAAAAAAACTTTTTATTTATTATTTGTTTTTTATTTTGAGACAGTCTTATTTTGATGGCTTTGGTATAGTTCTGTGGCATTACAGCTCACAGCAAGCTCAAACTCCTGGGCTCAAGCAACTCACTTCCTTAGCCTCCAGAGTAGCTGGGACTACAGGCACCCACAACAACGCACACCTGTTTTTTAGAGATGAGCTTCTCACTGCTCAGTCTGGTCTTGAACTCCTGAACTCAAGCAATCCCCCCATCTCGGCCTCCCAGAGTACTAGGATTACAAGTAGTTTTATGAGACTTTATGTAGGTTGCCTAATCTCTTAGGTCTTTTTTCCTTTCTCTCACTTGGAGGTCGGATGAGGGTCTCCTACTAGGCTTTCCTGCCTTGGTGCAGCTGAATGGAGCTCTGTGGTGCAAGTGCTCAGGCAGCATTATGGAAGTGCAGGGGTAGCTCAAGCAGGGAAGCAGGAAGCAAGCTGTAGTGCTGCCAGCTCAGAGAATTAGGGAGACTTTGCTCTGTGACTCTCTGACTTGAATTTGGCCAGGCCATTTCACACCTTGGCATCAGGGTGACCTCATCGCCAGCTCTGCATTTTAGTTTTCCCTTCCTTTTGTAGGGACACCCTACTTCTGGGAAGTTGGCTTCATCATTGCATGAAATGACTGTGCCCAGGGAAAGATTGGACTGCTGGTCTGTTTCCCTCCCCCACCCTACCCCTTTTCTGCTGCTTAATCAGAAAGGTGCCCTTGCTCTTTTTCCAACCTGCGGGAGTTTGAATTGATCTCTGTTGCTAGTTGAGGGCGGTCAGACTCTTTCTGGTTTCTGCTAAAATTACCGGACAGTGGAAAGTGTGCATCTGATAATTATAACTCCAGTGCTTCCAAGGCCTGAGTGATTTAGTTAAGAGTGGTAATCCTGATCTTATCAGGAGTGTTTTGTAGTCCAACAATGTTGCTTATAACAGTATCTGTTTTACTTCCTGGGGCTCCCCTCTCCTCCCAGGATTCTCCTATAATCCTGCCCATTCGCCCTTGTGCATGTTTTATTACCTCCTAGAATCAGTTAAAACTGGTGACAGGGCAAAGATTGTTTTTCCTTCATACCAAGACCTGGGAATTGGACTTTTAACATTTACAACATCATTAACCAGGCCAGATAGAGCAATCACAAATATGGTATATGAAATACTTAGGAGAGCCAAGGATAATGTAGTTTACATGTGGCTTATTAAAAGGGAAAAAAACAACTAACAAAGTCATATTGAGCCTAAATACTTCAGTTAAATTTTGTATGTTGAAGCAGTTAATTAGTATCCATGAGCTTGGGATCAGCTTTGAAGTCTAATAATTTTGCTAACGACTACTTTGAGAATCAGGTCCTAAAAATTTACCTCCATCTTTGACCTTGGAGTTCATAATCTATTAGATTAAAGAGCAGACAGGAAGGAAACACATTAAACACATCATTTTTCTGTGTCTTTAGAGAACTCTCAAGATCTCCATAAAAGTTGTCAGTACGCACAATGGTGACTTAAGGACAGGGCAATTCCAGAATATTGGGAACCCAAGTGAAGATGGTAGTTTAGCCCCAATGCTTTAAAGCCTAAGAAAAGGGTTAACTCTTGCCTTGGGGAGGAATGAGGAATGGGAACTAAAATTGCTTTGGACATCTGAGCTGTGCTTTAATAAGATATTCCAGGTGGTCAAGGAGTAATCCTAAAATAGCCTAGATACTTAATTGCTTTTAAAGTCAGGCCTCCTGTCTCTGGGGAGGTACAGCTCTAAGGAATGCAGGCTGGCTCCTAAGATCTTAGGGATGTGTCTAGTGGTATTGTGTTGGTTTGTTTTTGTTTTTGTTGTTGTTTTGTTTTTTTTTCCTTTTTCAAATCTCAGTTTAAAAAAAAAGGCCCAAGATAGCCTTCTTGGATCAGGACATGTTTGTTAAGTTTTCACCTTTCTCCTCACTGGAGGGTTAGCAGTAAGCTTTTGACTTCTGCTGCTGCCAGCTGCCATAACTTGACTTTCTCTGTACTGTGGGATGGGTTTGGTCACCCCACCCTTCTAGACAGTGGTCTGTTTTCATTAGTGCTTAAAGGCTTCCAGCTCGATTCCCTGCCCAGCTTCTGTTTGCATCAGAAAATACCTTTCTCACCATAAGAATTCAAATTAGTCCTCTCTTTTTCATCCCCTCAGTCCAAGGCTAGTTGATTCTCTGGACTTGGCTGCATCTTACCACAGTCATTTCTCCCTGGTTCTGCTGCTCCCCTTCTCCCCTTGTCCCAGTTCTCAGAGCCACTACTGCAGGGCCACCCTGGCAGTGTTAGCTTACCCTCTTAGAGCTTCAACGCTGTTTACCAGAGTAATCTATTGGCATTAGAAATTGTTACTGAGGGGCATTCAAAATAGATTTCATTAAATACAGGGTCATACTTCCCTCTTCCTCGAAAGACTAAAGATTGTGAAAGGATCAGTCCTGTAGTAAATTATTCTATAACTTCAGTGCAAATCTTCTTTGTTGGGCTGGAGGACCAGTGCAAAAGATAGGTCTTGACAAATGATTTGAAAGTTTTAACAATGTTCCAGATTACCTATTTTAACCATTTTTCAAAATAAAAAGAAAATATAATTGACTTTTATTCAGTATATTCCAGGTGATCAAGTGTTTGTGCATGAATGAATATGATGAATAAAATGGAAAAGCAGAAGTCCCCTATAATCCTAATCTGATTAGGTATCTGTATACATTTATTTGTGTGTATTATATTTTTTCCAACAAAAAAAAGGTCATCAAGGTGGTCTAAAACATTGATTTAATCATTTTCTGTTCAGAAAATAACCGCTGCCTCCCAACCAGTTTACAGTTCAGTCTTTTATGTTTGGGGGGGGGTTTGTGTTATTTTTTATTTTTGTTTTTTTGAGACAGAGTCTCACTATGTCACTCTCAGTAGAGTGCTATGGTGTCATAGCTCACAGCAACCTCAAACTCTTGGGCTTAAGCGATTCTCTTGCCTCAGCCTCCCAAATACCTGGAACTACAGGCACCGGCCACAATGTCCTGCTATTTTTTTTTTTTTTTTTTCTGAGACAGAGCCTCAAGCTATCTCCCTGGGTAGAGTGCTATGGCATCACAGCTCACAGCAAGCTCCAACTCCTGGGTTCAAGCCATTCTCCTGCCTCTACCTCCCAAGTAGCTGGGACCACAGGCGCCCCCCACAGCGCCCGGCTATTTTTTGGTTGTAGCCATCGTTGTTGTTTGGCGGGCCCCAGGCTGGATTCGAACCCACCAGCCCAGGTGTATGTGGCTGATACCTTAGCCTCTTGAGCCACGGGCACTGAGCCTTTTGGGGGGTTTTTTTTGAGACAAAGTCTCACTTTGTCGCTCCCTGGTAGAGTGCTGAGGCATCATAGATCACAGCAACCTCAAACTCTTGGGCTCAAGCGATTCTCTTGCCTCAGCCTCCCGAGTAGCTGGGAATACAGCTCCCTCCCTTCCCCACAATGCCCAGGTATTTTTAGAGACAGGGGTCTTGCTCTGGCTCTGGCTCTAGCTAGTCTTGAACTCCTGAGCCCAAGCAATCCACACCGGCCTCGGCCTCCCAGAGTGCTAGGATTACCGGCATGAGCCACCCTGCCCCACCCCCACAGTTCAGAGTTTTAAATTTCCTCCTGGTATTTAAGGCATTTCACAGCCTGTTTCCACTGTCACTATTCATACTGCTGTCTTTATATTCTCCTTGCCAAAACTTGCCTTGTTTACCCCTCAACTCCATGCTCATCTAAACTTTAAATCTCCCCTCAGCCCACTCTTCAAGGCCAGCTTAACCTCCGCCTTGGAGCCTCTCAGTCTTTTCTCCCCCTCCTGGATACTGTGTGTTTTGGCGCTTGTTACCTTGCACTATAAAATGCTATCTATGGTTCAGCTTAGTTTTCCAACTCTGTGGTAAAACCCCCAGTGCAGGGAACCCACCTCCCCTTTTGTGGGACAGATATTCTCTTCAAAAGCTTGCACAAATTTCTACCTGGAGTGTGTTCTTAGGAAATCTCTGTTGAATGAATTTGTCATTGGAGCTTCACTTCCCAGGAGAGTAAGGGCCCCTAGAGGCTGCCTTATCCCACTCTTGTCTCACTTTGGATTATACACCATGACATCCCAGACAGACAGTCATGCAGAGACAGGAAGCTGCCCACCTCCTGGGGAAGCTCACATCATTACTGGGAAGTTCTAGCTGTTTTAAAAAAAATCCTTCTGGTCCCAGCTACTCGGGAGGCTGAGGCAAGAGAATCGCCTAAGCCCAGGAGTTGGAGGTTGCTGTGAGCTAAATAAATAAATAAATAAATACAATAAAATAAATCCTTCTGTAGACCCGAAATCTCCCTTCTAGTAACTTCTGCCCATTCACCCTAGTTTTGCCTTCTGGGGCTTTAGATAGAAGAAAGAAAAAAGCCTGGTTCCTCTTCCACGAGGCAATCTTTTAGAATTAAATCTTTTCCTCTCCTCTCTGTCTTACTGAGATGAGTGCCAGGGTTGAGATGTGGGGGAAGCACTATTTTAATTCTGAGCAGTCAGGTTAGACCTTAATTTATTATTCCTCGAAGGCTTTGTGTGTACATGTGATAGTGCTAGCTGCCATATTATTCTGGTGCATTCAGAAGTGTAACCTTCTTTCTTTCTTTTTCCTGATCCCGTCTTCTGGGGGAAGATGGAGCTCATCTTGCCATGGATGATCAGTTTTGGAGGTAGGGGTAAAAAGTCAGTAATTTTTATTTCAGTACCCACAGAACCCGAGATAACACCCCTGGGCAAGTGTTATGTGAGGGCTGGTTTTAATTTGGCTGAAGTATCTATGAAATAAAACAAGGAATAAAAGAAGGTTGCCATTAATAGCCGGGCATTGTGGCGGGCTCCTGTAGTCCCAGCTCCTCGGGAGGCTGAGGCAAGAGAATCGCCTAAGCCCAGGAGTTGGAGTTTGCTGTGAGCTGTGGGACGCCACGGCAGTCTACCGAGGGTGATAAAGTGAGACTCTGTCCCTACAAAAAAAAAAAAAAAAAAAGAAGGTTGCCATTGACGGGAGCTGCCCGGTGCATGAGTTGGGCATTGCAGGCATTCTTTGAACAGAGAACTTTATTTTCACTTTTTTCTTCCCTCTCTTTCTCCCTCTTCTCCCCACCCTGGACCCTGTTCTTTCAACCTACAGGGTAGCATGGTATAACAGAAGAGCCAGAAGGGCTCAGCACCTGTAGCTCAGCAGCTAGGCACCTGCCACATACACTGGAGCTGTCAGGTTCGAATCTAGCCTGGGCCTGCCAAACAACGACAACTGCAACCAAAAAATAGCCAGGCGTCGTGGCGGGTGCTTGCAGTCCCAGCTACTTTGGAGGCTGAGGCAAGAGAATCGCTTAAGCCCAAGAGTTTGAGGTTGCTGTGAGCTGTGACTCCATAGCACTCTACTGAGGGTGACCTAGTAAGACTCTGTCTCAAAAAAAAAAAAAAAAGGTGCCAGAAGGCCTGAATTTAAATCCTGGTGCTGCCAGTTGAGAGGCTCTGGACAAGTTACTTGAGCGCTCTGAGCCAGTGTCTTCCCGTCTCTAAAATAACCACCTCTCATTATAGAACGAAGTGAGGAAATGCTTGTGAGGCTCCTGATCCAGTCCTGGATAGGCAGAAGGCACACAGATACCAGCTTCCTGCACCCCTCTCTCTTTTCCCCCAACCTTCTTTCACTACTGTTTTTGAGGAATTTAAAGGCAAAAACACTCTGTGGTTTCCCTGGGGAAAATAAGCTTAATGTGGGTGTAGCAGCCAAAGCTAGTCTTTGGTGCTTATTTGGGAACAAACTGATGGTTTCCTGTGAGCTCCTGATGAGATCAAAGGTGTTAAAAGAGAGTTCTCAAGTAGAGGAGTCTGAGAAGGCTATAAACAGCAGTAAGTGACCTCTCCAGCTACACATTCTAGGGCTGTTTAGTACTGCTGCCTGCTGTCTATGGGGTACAAAGCCTGCTCCCCCGGCAGGTTAGACCTGCATGCAGCCTTCACCCTTCAACTGAAATGCCTTCCTTATTGACCCCTCTTGATCCATAAAATGTTAATCTGTCTCTTTTGGGGCGTGTTCGCCCCACACTCTATCTGCCTCTGCCATTCCCTGCTTTTTCCCTGCTTTCTTCCATCATCATAGTCTCAGTGACAGCCAGCATCCAAGAAAAAATTATTTCTGGGCTCATAACTTTGTAGTAGTCACAGCCACACCCCGCTTCTAGACCAAGATATCCCCCACATAAAGTTGAATTGCGTAAGTGAGCCATGTTTATAGTAGTTGATCAGAGTTAAGAACCAAGAAAATAACTGCGTAGGCCTGTGACCCTCCTGGTGAAAGTAGGGGAAGACAAGAAGAGTTGTGGGGTTGCGGGGCCCACAAGGGAGCCCATCTCTGTCTTTTGATAGATGTGTCAGTGCTTTCTGGGGGCTGGGTTACCCAGAGAGGATGCTTACAGAGTGGGGATATAGAAGCACAGAATATGAGGTGACAGCCCAGAGCAGAAGCCTCTGTATCTGCCCCCCATGAGACAGGAGGCTCATGGAGGAAATGGCATTCCTGCTGGACCGTGAAAGGTAGGCCATACTTAGAAACTACTCTCACCTCAGCCAGAAAATTCTGAGGTGGGATCAAAGTTCAGCTGCCTCAAGAAAAAGAAAGTGGCTTAGCGCCTGTGACTCAAGCAGCTAAGGAGCCAGCTACATATACCTGAGCTGGTGGGTTCAAATACGGCCGGGCCCACCAAACAATGATGACTGCAACCAAAAAATAGTCAGGCATTGTGGCAGGAACCTATAGTCCCAGCTACTTGGAAGGCGAAGGCAGGAGAATGGCTTGAGCCCAGGAGTTGGAGGTTGCTGTGAGCTGTGATGCCACGGCACTCTACCCAGGGTGACAGCTTGAGGCTCTGTCTCAAAAAAAAAAAAAGAAAGAAGAAAAGAAAAAGAAAGTGATGCATATGGGACATTTCTCCTACAGCCTCAGCTAAATGTTTTAAGTTAAGTAGTGTACCATCTTTGCCTTGGAATTGGACAAAAGACGCCCCCACTCTGGGCAACTGTTTTCCCCACATTTTCTTTAATGGAGTTACTGACAGTTTCTGTCTCCCTGTCCTCTGTAGTCACTGAGCTGGAGGACTTTCAAGCTAAGTGGGTCACGCTTACTGGGCTACAGCTAGTACAAGGTCTCACTGCCCTGCTGCTCCAACCCTTCCTGCAGTCTTGACTGGGCTGGAGAAGCCTGGAGGAGCTGACCAGCCCAGCCCCCAGCCAGCCAAGGTGCTCTTCTCTGTTCCTGGAGCTGAGCTCTCTGGCACTTGGGTGTTTATTTTCACACATAGTCACATAGTGGTCACACTGGCATGCTTGTTTTCACACTTCTCTCCTGCCGTGGACAGCCCTGTCTGAGATTCTGAGTTGTGGATTCTCTCCTCACTACCCAACTGAGTGTTAAATGGTTTGAATAAGCATTCAGAGTGCCTGGAAGTTACTGTAATTAGCAAAAACAGTGGCGTTTTCATCTCTCTTGGTGACTGGTAAAGAAAGAATCCTCCTGTGAACTCGATCAGCTTCAGAGCTCTGGCCAGAGAGAGTTGGGAATCGAGCTGCCGCGTGTAAACAGCTGACATAACAGAAGCAGCAATGATCCCCTATTAAATGTCTTTCAGCCGATAGAGGCTCCCAGGATAATTGACTTTCCAGCAGGAATTACTGGCTCAAACAAAATCACTGGGCATTAGGGCAACCTACTGAATCCTTTGAAAGGGGGAGTGTAACTCTGTCTGGTTTTGCTGACCTGACAGGCATAATTCATCTTGATTATTCATTGTGCTAGTTGCCACCAGATGACACCAGATTTCTGGTGACTGTAATTACAGTGTGGGGTGAGTTTTAGCTTTTTTTTCTTTTTTAAACAATGTTCCTCCTTGGTTACTGGCTTCCCAGAGCTGAAAGTGCTGTAGGAAGCTTTCTAACTATGTCTGTCTTGGGAGATGATGAGTGCACAGTCAGATAGCATTTACCGAGCACTTCCTTACACAGCGCCTTTAACTAGATAAGCAGGGAAGCGGTCTGGTGTAGCCTGTTTCATTTCAGCTGATAGGGTGTCACTTCTCATTGGTTTTACTTCCCTCAGTATGTGCTGAGCTACTGCATCTCAGAGCCCACTTTGAGTAAGGGAAGCAAAGGGTGGCCTGAAAATTTAACTAACTAGTGCCTCCTGCTTTATTACAGAAGAAGGTGGGAAAGAATGGAATTCGACCAGGCCATTGTCTGAGATCCCCATGCAGTCAAAAGAATTTTCTCCCAAGAAAACTTTGCCCCCTCTCCCCATATGTCCTCCCCCACCACATACACACCCAAGCTAGCAGGGTGGTGGCGTGCACGTGCATGTGCCCATGGTCCAGGGAGAAATGAGTGTTCTAGGCTCAGTGCATCCAGTCCCATCCACTGGGTCCTCCACTGACCATAGAGTTGGGGATGAGTAGGGAATGATAACACGAGATGTCATACTCCCCACCAGCATGAGGACTTTGGGTTTGTGTGTTTGTATATTTTTTTGAGAAGTGCTTAGTTAATGTGCCAGGCAATGGGCTATGTGTTGAATGGGGACAAAGACACCTTTGTTCTCAAGGAGCTTATCATATTTGGTGGGGGGGTGATAGATTTTTCCAAAGTAATGTGTTAAATTCTGAGCTATAAGTGGACAGAGATTGCCTCTAGAGTGCTCAGTGAAACTGTGAGTGAAGGGAGGGCTTCCTAAAGAAGAGATGCCTGATTGAAGGAATAAGAGTTGCCCATCTGAAAAAAGGTAGGAAGCCAACTTAATGAATATACACAGGGCAGTGCCTGTGGCTCAGTGGGTAGGGCGCTGGCCCCATATACTGAGGGTGGCGGGTTCAAACCCAGCTCCCGGCCAAACTGCAACAAAAAAATAGTCGGGCATTGTGGCAGGTGCCTGTAGGTCCCAGCTACTCAGGAGGCTGAAGCAAGAGAATCGCCTAAGCCCAGGAGTTGGAGGTTGCTGTGAGCTGTGTGACGCCACGGCACTCTACCGAGGGCGATAAAGTGAGACTCTGTCTCTACAAAAAAAAAAAAAAAAAAAATAATATACACAAAGGCCTTTTTTCCATTTCCTCTCATTCATGTGAAAGATGTTGGTTTAACCTAATAACTTAAAGTAGGCTTAGGTTTGCGTTTTTTCTTTAGTGAAAATGATCTCTCACACTACTGGCACAGTCTGCAGCTGGGGAGCGATCTCAGGCTGTGGTGGCCCTCATGTTACTAATGAGCTCTTAACTCTAAGCTTAGGGCTTCTAATGGTAAGACTTAACTGAGAGACTACAACTCTGAGATCCCTTTGGCCTTTATCCCACACTTACAGTGTTGTGTGGCAAACCAGGCCAGGGATCTTTATAGCCTACAGAAAATTGGTACTTCTCTTTATTTTTTTTTTTGAGACAGAGCCTCAAGCTGTCACCCTGGATAGAGTTCTGTGGCATCACAGCTCATAGCAACCTCCAATTCCTGGGCTCAAACGAGTCTCCTGCCTCCGCCTCCCAAGCAGCTGGGACTACAGGCGCTCGCCACAACGCCCGGCCATTTTTTGATTGCAGCCGTCATTGTTGTTTGGCGGGCCCAGGCTGGATTCGAACCCGCCAGCTCAGGTGTACATGGCTGGCGCCTTTGCCCGTTGAGCCACAGGCGCTGAGCCAGAAAATTGGTACTTCTCAAGCTCGGCACCCGTACAACAAAGTCGGTGGGTTCAAACCTGGCCCGGGCCAGCTAACCAACAATGACAACTGCAATCAAAAATAGCTGGGCGTTGTGGTAGCTGCCTGTAGTCTCACCTACTTGGGAGGCTGAGGCAAGAGAATTGCTTGAGCCCAAGAGTTTGAGGTTGCTGTGAGCTGGGACACTACGGCACTCTACCGAAGGTGACATAGTGAAACTGTCTCAAAAAAAAAAAAAAAAGAAAGAAAAGAAAATTGGTGCTTCTCAGTGATGGCGTCTGGAAGATCAGCCTGGGAATGAGCAGATTCTGTACAACGTGGGCCTTTGTGTCCTCCTCTTCCTGGATCACCTAGGATAAATGACACCCTTTTTTCTCCAACAAGGTGAAATATTCTACCTGATTCCCTCTTATTTTGGAACCACAATCAAAAGCAAAAAGGTTTGCCTTTAAGGGTGGCAGAGGTGGTCACTTGCGTGTGAACTTATAGCATGAACCAGGATACCAGCATTGTTGAAAATCTTCCTTTTCCCCCTAGATCAGAGGTTCTCAAACTATGGGTCACGACCCCTTTGGCGGTCAAATGACCCTTTCACAGGGGTCGCCTATGTATATCCTGCATATCAGATATTTACATTACAATTCATAACAGTAGCAAAATTACAGTTATGAAGTAGCAATGAAAATAATTTTATGGTTGGAGGTCACCACAACATGAAGAACTGTATTAAAGGGTCGTGAAATTAGGAAGGTTGAGAACCACTGCCCTAGATGATTGCCCAGCCTTCTACCACTTTTTCTCCTCCTGTTCTCCTGTCAACCTTATATTTTGTTCCCTTTTAGAATGGTGGTTTGGCCTGGAGTGATGATGCAGATGGAGGCCGAGGAAGAGAGATCTCTCGAGATTTTGCCAAGGTCTGTAATATTTCCTTTGTGGTAAGGAGAGGGGCAGTTCTGCAGTAAGTGATTGTGTCTGATTCACAAGGAATAAGGACAGGAGGGGCCAGCGAGTCACATCTGTAATTACTTAGATAGTTGTAGTATCTCTGATGTAACACTTCCTGTAGCAAGATGGAATTTTTCATTGTGTTTTTTTCTTGGGGGATTGGGATTGCAGCTGTATGAATTGGACGGTGATCCTGAAAGGAAAGAATTCCTGGATGACCTCTTCATCTTTATGCAGAAGAGGGGTGAGTGTGCAGTCTACCATCATTTCAATTCAGTGAATATTTATTGATGTCTACTTTGTGCTAGTCCCTGTTAGCTGTCCTTGGACGAAAAACAGTTACTGCTGATTGGTTCTAGAGTTAGCCAGGTAATTGACAGCCAGATTGAAGAGGGCAGAGGGGACCTTGGCAAAAAATGGATGAAACAATCATCCCCATTCCGCCCTGCCTTATCTTTATCTCTCTTCTTCTAATTAACTGGTCTCTGGAGTCATTTCAGATTCAAATATACTTTTTTATTTTTTTGAGACAGAGTTTTACTATGTCACCTTCAGAAGAGTGGCATAGCGTCACAGCTTACGGCAACCTCAAACCGTTGGGCTTAAGCGATTCTCTTGCCTCAGCCTCCCAAGTAGCTGGAATTACAAGTGCCCATCACAATGCCAGATATTTTTTTGTTATTGTTGCCATTGTCTTTTTTTTTTTTTTTTTTTTTTGTAGAGACAGAGTCTCATTCTATGGCCCTCGGTAGAGTGCCGTGGTGTCACACAGCTCATAGCAACCTCCAGCTCTTGGGCTTAGGCGATTCTCTTGCCTCATCCTCCCAAGTAGCTGGGACTACAGGCGCCCGCCACAATGCCCGGCTATTTTTTCGTTTTGCAGTTCAGCTGGGGCCGGGTTTGAACCAGCCACCCTCGGTATATGGGGCTGGCGCCCTACTCTCTGAGCCACAGGCGCCGCCTGCCATTGTCATTTTTTTTGTTTGTTTGTTTGTTTTGTAGAAACAGTGTCTCACTCTATCGCGTTACATAGCTCACAGCAACCTCCAACTCCTGGGCTTAGGCGATTCTCTTGCTTCAGCCTTCCGAGTAGCTGGGAGTACAGGTGCCTGCGACAACGCCTGGCTATTTTTTTGTTTTGCAGTTCGGCCGAGGACGGGTTTGAACCCGCCACCTTCTGTATATGGGACCAGTGCCTCCAGTGCCCTATTCGCTCAGCCACAGGCGCCGCCCCATTGTCATTTTTGTTTAGCGGGCTCAGGCCGGGTTCCAACCTGCCAGCCTGAGTGTATGTGGCCGGTGCCCTACTCACTGAGCTATGGGTGCCGCCCTCAAATATACTTTCATTTTAGCTATATAGGTGCCCTGAGCTTCATTTAAACTAGCATGTGGGGCTTTTGTTTCTGTATCTAGTCTTAGACCGAGAAAGGTAAGTGAAAGAACAGAGGCCACTCAGGAATTTGGGGGAGGGTAAAGTGATTCATAAAAAGGTAAGGACAACTCTTTTTTTCTTATCCCTTGGCTTTTGGTTTTTGCATATGCTGGCTTGGTTGGAATATTCCTGCAGTTTAACTGTAGGGTACAATGGCCTGTGCTTTATAATGCATCCTTATAGCCGGCTCCACTGTGGACTGTGGCATGACTGAGTCTTGAGCCCAGTGACTTAGCTTTCTGGCTTTATATCCATCATAGCAATGGGTTCACCAACCAGGACAACCCTCAAGAGGCATGGCCAAAACCCTAGCCTCTCTAGAAGGTCCTCAGCAACCTATATGGCTCCACCATCATCATCCTCATGACAAAGCCATATGAGAGAGCTGTTCTCACCAAACTTCCCTAGGATCTTGCTTATATCTGTCTGATCATGCATCCCTTGATGTCTGTGTCAGCAACTTTGTTGAGACCTGGGAATGAAATCCTCCTCTTTATCTGAGGCTGTTATAGTGGCAGCCCCCAGCAGTTAAATATTCTGAGTTAACTTATCTCTCTCCCTCTCTCTCTCTCCCTCACTTACCCCCTCTCTCCACCCTCTCCCCCTTCTCTCTCTCTCTTCTCTCTCTCTCCCCCCTTCCCTCCCCTTTCCTCTCCTCCCCCTCCTTCTCTCCTTCCATCTCTTTCCCCTTCCTTTACCTCCCAAAGCCTTTTTGCTTTTCTGGTAGCATATCTATTACTGCTGGTTTGCATAAAAAGGCAGTAAAAAATTTTGACTCTTGGTTTCTACCAATCTCCAGGCCTATCAAAGCAGTCTAAGCAGCCCTAATTAGTTTACTCCTCCAACTGTTATCTGGAGCTGTATGTGTCAGTAAAAAACAAGAATATAATCCTAAAAGATAATGTGACTGGCAGCTATGAAACTCCCTAGTTACCCTGAGAGAGAGAAATCCATTTAATACTTTGGTCTCCCTTCCAATTACCTTTTAATTATTTATAAGCTGCACAAGCCCAGCTGGTACCAACCAAGGAGTTGATCCTGTCTCAAAGGGGCTACCATAGCAATATAGATTTTAATCATTAGTGTAGCTCCAGTGCTTTATTTTCTACTTTATTATTTTCCCCCTTCCCAGAAGGATTTTTAAAGGGAAATAGGAGTTAGATCAGCCTGGCCAAGAGTAAAGATCAGTGATCATTTACCACTCTGTGTTGCCACTAGAGCAGGAGTTTTTCGAGGACGGCATACTTTGATTGCTTAGGGACACCAATGTTAGCATAGGGCCAGGTAGAAAGGTGCTCAGGACTGCTTGCTATATTAGCAGTCTTGTTGGTTTTTTGTTTGTTTCTTTTTGAGACAGAATCTCACTTTGTCTCTCTCGGTAGAGTGCTGTGGCATCACAGCTCATAGCAACCTCCAACTCTGGGGCTTAGGCGATTCTCTTGCCTCAGCCTCCTGAGTAGCGGGGACTACAGGCGCCGCCACAATGCCCGGCTATTTTTTGTTGTAGTTGTCACTGCTGTTTTAGCTGGCCAGGGCCGGGTTCGAACCCATCATCCTCAGTATATAGGGCCAGCCCTACCCACTGAGCCATAGGCACCACCCATCTTGTTGGGGTTTTTTGGTTTTGTTTTATGTTTGTTTGTTTGTTTCTTTCTTTCTTTTGAGACAGAGCCTCAAGCTGTCACACTAGGTAGAGTGCTATGGCATCACAGCTCACAGCAACCTCCAACTCCTGGGCTCAAACAATTCTCCTGCCTCTGCCTCCTAAGTAGCTAGGTGCCTGCCACAATGCCTGGCTATTTTTTGGTTGCAGCCATCATTGTTTGGCAGATCTGGGCTGGATTCGAACCCACCAGCTCAGGTGTATGTAGCTGGCGCCTTAGCCACAGGCACCAAGCCTTTGGTTTTGTTTTGTTTTTTTGAGACAGAGTCCCACTCTGTCGCCCTGAATAGAGTCCAGGGGCGTCATAGTTCACAGCAACCTCAAACTCCTGGGCTTAAGAGATCCTCCTGTCTCAGCCTCCCAAGTAACTGAGACCACAGGCGCCCACCATAATGCCTGGCTAGTTTTTCTATGTTTAGTAGAGATGAGCTCTGGCTTAGACTGCTCTCCAACTCCTAAGCTTGAGTGATCTGCCACGACTCACCGTCTTGTGGTTTTCTTGACTCAGCTTACCACATGCAAGTAGCCAAGCTGCTTTGAGATTTTGGTTGCTATCTGCATCCTTTAGCCAGCTGCCTTGTAGTTGAGAGGCAGAGGAGAGAAGTCTTTATTTCATATCCTGCTGTTCTGCAGCCGCTGAGACTAAGTGAGCCCAAAGGAGGAATAAGTGACTCCCTTTGATAATGTCAGTTTACTATTATTCAAGTCCTGAGTAAGTCTTTGTCCTGTCTTCAGCACTTGTGTCAAGTATTTCACTATTTGCTGACATAACCAATGGAAGGGAATCTGTTCCATCTGCTCCTGGTTAGTTACTCTAATACAAAGTTTCTCTTAGCACTGTTGACTTTTGGGACAGCATAGTCCTTTGTTGTGGGGGCTGTCCTGTGCATTGTAGAATGTTTGGCAGTATCTGTGGCCTTACCCACTAGGTGCCAATAGAAAGCCTTGGTCACAAACCCAAAAATGTCACTAGACATTGTAAATATCTTCAGGGGGGAGCATATTTGCACACTGTTGAGACCCTCTGCCATAGAAGGATGGGAAAGAGAGTAAAGATCTCAAACAGGGGTGTCCAATCTTTTTCTTCTCTGCTGCCAATTAGAAGAGTAAGAGTTACCGTGGAGGCTGGGTGAGGTGCCTCACACCTACAATCCTAGCACTCTGGGAGGCTAAAGTGGTAGGATTACTTGAGATCAGGAGTTCGAGATCAGCTTAAGCAAGAGCGAGACCCTGTCTCTACTAAAAATAGAAAAAATGAATCCGGCGTGTGGCAGGCACCTGTAGTCCCAGCTACTTGGGAGGCAGAGCCAAGAAAATCTCTTGAGTCCAAGAGTTTGAGGTTGCTGTAAGCTAGGCCAATGCCTCGAGACTCTAGCCTAGGCAATAGAGACTCTGTCTCAAAAAAAAAGTTGCCTTAGGTCACACATTAAATACACAAACACAACAAAAGCTGATGAACCAAAAAAAAAAAGGTCAATACATACTTTTCCAGATATCCAACATCACAGATAAGCAAAACAGTCCTCAAATAATCAGTATGCAGCCCGCGTGCCACAGGTTGGACACTCCTAAAAATTTCCTCCACGGAAGAAAACTTTTTATGGAAGTCATCTTACCTCCAGTCAGGAATCTGAGAGTGGGCCTGTGAGCTCCCCTCCTGTGACTGAGTGCCAAAGGAGTGGGTGCTGGGACCCCATCCTGGGCTCAAGGGCAGAGAACGCCTCTGAGGGGAATTGTGGCTCCAAGGTATCAGGGGCAACCCCACAGGTGGAGGCAGAAATCCTGTGGCACGTGTGGCCCTGGCACTGCTGGAAGAACGCTTATCTGGGGCCTGGAACCAGAGACTATCCTGGAAGGGTCAGCTGGCGTCAGAATCTGAAGAGCCATGTTTGGACAAGAAATTAGCACTTTGGGGGTGGCGCCTGTGGCTTAAAGGAGTAGGGTGCTGGCCCCATGTACCAGAGGTGGTGGGTTCAAACCTGGCCCCGGCCAAAAACTGCAAAAAAAAAAAAAGAAATTAGCACTTCGGTCTACAGACATACCCAAGTTATGGAAGACAAAACAGGATATTTCAGGAATCTTGCTGTAACCTTGTTGTGGGCCTAGGGAGGAGAGGCCAAGACAGGAGATAATGTGGAGGTTATTCCCTTTAAATTCACAGTGATCAGGAGAGAACCCTTGACAGGTGATCTGAATTTGAGTGGGTAGTTCAAGAGGGCTGGTAGCAGACTATACTTTTAATCACATGAAGCTTACTGTGAAGCTCTTTACAGAATGGTGAGATCAAGGGCCCCTAGACGTTTGTGACTTAGTATTTGTCACTCCCAAAGTGGAGTGACTGGGGCATTTGAGAGGCAGGTCTTTAGCTAGAGCCAAGGAGAAACCTCATAGACCTCACCAGCGGGTCGGCAGGTCAGCCTCCTGAGCTAATGTGAAGGACAAGCGGTAGATTTCACAGGGACCACTGGAAACAGCCTGGATTTGAAAGGCCTGCTGATGCGCAGCTGGGCTGAAAGTGGGACCAGGCAGCTTTGACACAGTGGGCTGTATCCACAGAGGAAGCAGACAGGGCTCCAAGGGAGACAGCACACAGTGGGCTGTCCCAAATGACTGCAGCTGTAGGTGATAAAACAGCTGTCCCAATAGAAGGGGAAAGGCTATAACTGCTGTTTTGTGCCTGTCTCTCACTTGTTAACATGTTTAGGTGAATTGACTGCAACAGATGGGCCTTTCAGCCGTTGGCACTTTGGTTTCTAGGCCAACCAGGGTGGCTTGCACCCTGGTAGCCCCCTCCCTCACCAGCAGGGCATCTTGCCAGTAGAGGAGCCTGAGAAGAGTGGAGTGGACTGAGATGGTGCCCTCAGGCTTGCTGTCTTCTGCCCGCCCCAGGAAACAGTGCTGCTGTAGCTGTGTTTCAAGGCCTCTGGAGGTTGACAGAGCTCTACTGACGAGTGTGAAGCCAGGGCTAGCTAGCACTCTTGCCTTCCCTGGGATCTTGAACAAATCATCCCCCCCACCTACGTCCCAGTGGCCACAGTTTCCTTATCTTAAAATGAAGGAATTGGTCTAGAATTAACTTACAAGTTTCCACCTTAATTATTACATATCCATGATATCTATTGAGCTACCTTTTTGTTGTTGTTGTTGTTGAGACAGTCTCACCTGGGTAGAGTGCCATGGTCATCTTAGCTCATAGCAACCTCAAACTCATGGGCTCAAGCAACCCTCCTGCCTCAGCCTCCTGAGTAGCTGGGACTACAGGTGCCCACACAACAACCAGCTAGTTTCTCTATTTTCAGTGGAGATAGGGTCTCACTCTTGCTCAGGCTGGTCTCTAACTCCTGAGCTCAAGCAATCTCCCCGGCCTCCCAGAGTGCTGGGATTAGAGGCATGAGCCACAGCACCTGGCTGTTGAGCTACCCTTAATGAACAAAAAACAAAAGAAGAAAAACCTCTTAGCAATTTTCAGTCAAAATAATTGTGCGAGAACTACACCAAGAATCTTCAAGACCAAATGCTTCACCCCTTTCCTTGTGGAGTAATGTGTTTCTTTTGCTGATTGAAGCCAATTTGAATTAAACATGTTGCCCTTGACTCTGCGCCTCTGGCTTAATGGGCTAAGGCGCCACCACGTACACCTGAGCTGGCGGGTTTGAATCAAGCCTGGGCCTGCCACAACAATGACGACTGCAACCAAAAAATGGCTGGGTGTTGTGGCGGGCGCCTCTAGTCCCAGCTACTTGGGAGGCAGAGGCAGGAGACTCGCTTGAGCCCAGGAATTGGAGGTTGCTGTGAGCTGTGATGCCACGGCACTCTCTCCAGGGTGACAGCTTGAGGCTCTGTCTCAAAAAA
>CAUYRH010055096.1:0-55479 GCA_963574655.1 Perodicticus potto | reverse complement strand
TACCTTAATTAAATCCCCACCACCTTACAAATTTCATCAAAAAAAAAAAAAAAAAAAAAAAAAAAGGGTTCCTTTCTCTAGAGGGCCTTCCCGGTTGTCCTCAGCCTAGGGTCGGGTCCCCTTTGGTAGGTTATATATTCTTTCTTGTGCTTTCCCTCCGAGTGATTATCCTTCATTTCAGTTATTCGTCTGATGTTCACATTATCTTTATCAGGATGTGTTTTCCACTCCTGGTGTGAGACAGAAAGCTCCAGGAAACCAGGTCCCCACCTGTCCCGCTGGCCATGCAAGGTGCCCGGCACAAGCGCCCGACCGACGGATCATATCAGCCAGCGCTGAGTAAGCATTTGCTGGATAATTATGCGAATGAGTTCCGGCGTCCGAACTGTGATAACTGAATACCTTAACATGCAAGCGTCCTGTTATAACTGTTCATCATCACATTTTACTTACGTATTTTCAACCTCAAGCTGAGAAGGAGCTAAGGGTAGTTGGAGGCCATAATTGCCCCCAGGAGCCCAGTAGGGCCTGCAGGGGCTCAGCGGGGGCTTTGCCCACAGCATCTGTGGCTGGAAACTTGCTTTCACCTTTGTGTGTTTATAAGCTCTCCTTTTATGCTTACAGTGTGTATGAAATATCAGGAAAATGGAATTTGGGGTCACAAGTAAATGTCTGGTAGCCAGAGGGCTTTGCTGACTTTGCTGGATGTCTCAGCACAGTGCTGGGGCAGGGGTGGGGGGACGGCTCAGAGCCCCGGGGACCTCACCTGCCTGAGGCTCAGGGCCCAGCAGAGAGGAGGCTGCTGGTGGGAGCCCAGGATGCACGGCCTGACCCAGAGAAGTGCAAAGGGAGGGGGGTTCAGAGAGAGAAGCTCCCCTCTGAAGAGGGGCAAAGCCAAGCCTGAGGCAGGGTTCAGGGTCAGGAATAAAAGAAGAGGTTCAGCTGTCAAAAGAACTGCTCAGTCAGGCGCCAAACTGGCAGGCCTGAGCGAGAAGAGGTACAGTGAGAAAATAAGGGGGTCCACAGACAGCCAACGGGGAAAGGCAGGCGCAGGCAGGTGCGGGAAAGATTTTTATTTGGTTTTGTGTTTTTCTTAGGGTCACATCTACTGATTATCCTCAGTCTCGACCTCCCTCCCCTCTGAGTCAGGCCCACGCTGCATTCATCCCTGCCGCGTGGGACAACCTGTTTCCCGTGTCACCCCACAGTCATGGAGAAAGGTGACGTCCAGTCTCAGGGACGGTCCCCGATGTCCTCGTGATTCACCAGCTCCTTTCTCACAGGGACCGACCCACATGCAACCAGTTTGCATTTGTGGTCTACTGATCTTAGAAGAAGGAGCCATACAAGTTTAATTGTAAACAGGTTTTAAATTTTGTCCTGAACCATGAATCAGAAGCCACTGCCATGGAGTCAGTCCATGAATGAAATAATTGTCTTTAGAATTATCATGACCAATTGTGCTCGAAAAGTTGCTGTTAGTGAGGTTTCTAAGAAACACAAGTTATAAGCATTTATAAATTAGGCTCTCTAAGACTTTTTAGGGTTCTTATAAAAGATTCCATGTTGAGGACACTGAACTTACTTCTTAAACTTGAGAGTTTTAATGCACTTTATGTTGGAGTGTCCTTAAAATACAAAGAAAGCAAGAAAGCCTTTTCCTATCAATTTTTCTTCTCCCCTTTCTGTAGATGTCACTATAGCATAGGGAAAAGATAAAAGGACTTTACTTCTGAAAATATATGACTTCTACATGCAAATGAAAGAAAGTGGTGGTTTGATTTATTATGCCAGGGTTGTCATATCAACAGTACGGTTTCCAAGCAACTAGCAGAATAAATTATTTTATAGATTTATTTGCTTAGCCTCATAAAATGGACCAAATGGAAGACACTTTTTTCACCTGTGATTATGTGGTAATTAAAAAAAGTCATTACACAGAAATTATGCATGAAATTCACATTACTAGGAAGAGCCCAAAGTGAATCATGTGAATATAATCAATGCCAAAAGGCTTAATGAAGATTTGCTGCTCACAAGGAAGCATTGTTGTTTTATGTTGATATATTTTTGATAATTGGTTTCCAGGGCTTTTAGTAATGATTTGCGTAAAGCTGTTCCAGTTTTACTCTTCGGAGAGGCTGACATCTGCAGCCCTCAGTGCTCTGCCCTTAACCACTCTTCAAAACACCTCCGGACAGAAGCCTGGTGCTCACATTATCAGACAGTGCTTACAATTCCCTGCTTATGCAAATGACCTATGCCAAGTCTGAGAAAGACTTCCAAAAACCTACTAAACTTATTAGAAAATGAAGCATTGATTTTTTTTTTTTTTATGCACTTGCCCTGGGGATGGGGGAACTTGTTAGACATTCACAATTCATATTCCCAAAACATCTGTATGAAGTTTAAACATTTTCATTGCTATTTCTGAGGTGCTGCTAATATCTCTACTTGGGAAAACTTGACCTATATGTGGCAGAGCCTGTCTTTTGTCTGCCTTTCTTTATATTACGACTTTCTCCAAGACTTTTACTTTCTAAATCTTTCTCCAAGATTTACTCAGATTACTGATGATATTAAAAAATGTACACCAAACTTCTCAGTTTAAGCAAGAGAGGCAAAAATATGCATGCAGTTCTGAGCAGGATTTGTGTTTATCTACTACAGAAATATGTGGGTGCAGAGAATTAATATTACCTGTAGAAAGCATTCCCCATTTCCTTTGCTTTGCCAAGGATACTTTTGCCTTTCACTTTGGTTGGTCCTGAAAATACCATTTCTTTCAGATGCCCACAGGATGTACATGACCCAAAGCCGAAAGAAAAAGCATATATGTTAAAGAATTATTAACAAAGCCATAGCATTCAACTGGACTTTTCTACTTAAAATATTTGACAAAAAACATAGAAACAAATAAAACATTTGACAAAAATATAGCTATAACTTTCTAACCAATGTGTAGTGAGACATTTTCTCTGAGTAATTCAGAGGCACCTGTTCCATTATTACCAACATCTTTTATTCCCCTATAGACATTTCATAGTGTCAGCAAAGAGAATGAAAATATTTCCCCCTTTATATGACCTTGTCCTAATATTATTATACTTGCAACACAGTTGCCAAATAGCACTTCTTTTCCTTTGTCCAACTTTAGACTGGGAGTGTTTTCTTCCTTTTAATATTTTTTTCTCAAGTCACCACTGCTTCTAAAAAAAAGGGAAATCAATTCTGAGATTCAGGACAGTGCTTCACATCCCGGCATTACAGTAAACACCCTTCCCGTGCTGGCTCGAGTTCTCCTTACCTGTCAGTGCTCTTGTTCGTTGCTTCTCTGTATCTTATTTTCAACAGCATGCTCTTAGGCAAATTTTCCCTATTATCCCTCGGGTAAGTCAATCTATTTTTGTCTCCTGCTGTCACAGAAAATAAATGGACAAATTTTCAAAGAATCTTACTCTGTCTAGTTTTTTGTTTTTTTTGTTTTTTTTTTTTTTTACTCTTTACTTTCTTGTATAAAATTTATTTATAAAATCAGGTCTTTGATTTCTTAGATGAATTCTCAAGTAGCCACACCCCATTTCCTATAAGCAGACAATGAGATCTGTAATTACTTCAAAAAATAAGTTAAGGGTTTGCAAACACAGAGGAGGAAGAGTATTCTTTTTCCCCAGAATGATCTCCCTTGGGTCTTGGTAAAATCATCTTGACTAGTGCTTTTCAAACTTGAACGTACGTGAAACTCACCTATAGATATCTTACCAAGGTATGTTCTAATTCTATAGATTCTGGGAGGGTCTAGGGCCTGAAATCCTGTTTGTACCAGCTATCATCTCAGACTCGTGGTACTGATCTGTGGAATACACAAGGAGTGGGCAGGCTTGAGATCAATTTTACTGTGTGGGTGCTAGAGTGCCCAGTGGGTATTTCAAATGTCTTCTAATAATTTATTATTTAATCCTCCTAGAAATTAATTGTCTTCACACAGGAGTGGACATGAACTTCTTGTGTCGGTGATGTAAAGAGATGGGTGATGCCCAATTTTCCTTCGCATGGAAACAGCACTTTCTTCCCCTTCTCTGTATAAGTGAATTCAGATTCTCTCCTTATTGTAAAAGTTCCCGTGTTTATTTATCGCTAAAACTGACATAGTAGAAAATTGAAGTATAATGTTTTTGAAGCTGAAACCTATCATTTTCCTTTAATCTGAGAGGCAAAGGTTTGGGGGAAATTTAGCAAATTAATCTTAGAGTAATTACGAACTACTTGTTAGCAAAGTGAGAAGAGTTCATGGGTACATTTTAATATAAGCTTCTTAAAAAAATAATATAAGGTTTCAATATAAAAGAAATACCATAAAACAGAGGGATCAGAGATTGATGGTTTGGAAATTAATTTTCTTTTTTCTTTTTTTGAGACAGAGTCTCACTTTGTCACCCTCGGTAGAGGGCTGTAGCATCACAGCTCACAGCAACCTCCAAATCTTGGGCTTAAGTAGCTGGAACTACAGGCACCTGCCACAAAACCCAGCTATTTTTGTTGTTGTTGTTGTCATTGTTTAGCAGGGGATGGTTTCAAACCCCCCAGCCAATCCTTGTGCATGTGGTGGGCGCCCTGACCAGTGAGCTACACGTGCTGAGCCATAGAAATTAATTTTCTTTGATGATTGATTTTTCTGGCGGGGAGGAAAACCCAAAAATTTAAAGGCCTAAGGTTCTCAGTACTTTAAGGGAATTCTATGGTTTCAAAACTAAAAAAGTTCTGCAGTAAGGATTATCTGCTTATTGACTCCTTCTTCCAACTCTAAATTTTTTTTTGCTATGATTAGGCAAATGCCTTCTTTTTCTTTTTATTCCATGTGTACCACTTTCAAAATATCATGTGTGATGAATGGGGCAATTTCCTCAGATGAAGTAGAGATACCTGCTGGCTACCCTAGGTGGGACTTATAAAGACTGTGTGTCCAGGGAGCCTTGGTGGTTTCATCTGTCCATTCATTGGTGACTTAGGTAACTTATTCACAATCTTAGGTCTGAAAAATGGAGCTAAGTAAGAGATTGACATTTCCAGGGTGAATAATTCATTTTTCAGAGTGCATAAAAAAGCCATGAACTTGGTACATGTAGTAGCGTGAGTAATGATGGAAGGGGAAAGGGACTTTGGTGAGTGGAAACTAAAGTATGTGGATAAATATTATAACTGTTCAAGGCTGAACTGGCAGTTATGAAGCAGTGCTGAACCAGGACCATCCTGGGAGGCTCAGGAAGGCATAGGAAGGGTGGTCTGTCCTTTGGACCCACTCAGCCTCCATGAAGGACATGCTGAGCCCCATATATTTATCAATCACAAAAGAAGATCTTTCCCAAAGAGGAGTGAGGAGTCTCACCTGGTGTATGAGCAGAAAATGCTCACAAATTGTATCACAATTTGTATATATATGTGTATTTTGACATGAAGAAAATCTGCGATTTTTAACAGATTCTTAAAGAGGTTCACGACTCCAAAAACTTAAGGCCAAAAGCTTTGCAGTCAGATTCAGCAGTTCACAGGGGATGGTGAAGAAATTCTCACTGGTCCCACATGTATTTTGATTCAATGTTCAAGATCACTCTGATGTGTAAAGAAATGCAGAAATCAATGTCTTGCTCTTTTTCAGAGACAAGGGTTTACTTTATGCCTAAAACCTTGGGCCTTTTGGATTTAACTTAAGATAAACCAGATTAGCTCTGAAAATAACCCAGAATGGCTCTTGGGAAATTTTGTTTGAAAGTATTTTGTGAAAATTACATAATTATTATTTTTATTTGTATGTATTTTAATATTTTATTTGAGTAGATTTAGAGGGTGCAAATGTTTTTTTTTTTTAGTTTTTTTTGGTGGTGGGGGTTGTTGTTACATGGCTGAATTACAGAGTGGAAAAGTCGAGGCTTTTAGTATGTCTGTCACCTGAACTGTGCGCATCGTAACTAGTGGGTGAACATTCATCCCATCACCCCTCGCACCAAGGCACAGGTGTCTTCTCAGCAGTTGTCCAGCCTCTCCACTCAGACAGCAATGTTGGTTAATTTACTCTGCAATACCAGCATATCCACTGCTTAGCTCCCACTTCTAACTGAGGGCAGATGGCATTTGGGTCCCATACGATAGTGATAGTGGTCTCTAATTCTATGTAAGTTGTTGCAAAAGGCATCCCTTCACCATTCTGATGACTGAGTAGTGTTCCCTGATAGATGCACGCCACATCCTCTTCATGCAGTGTTCAATGTGGGCATTGAAGTTGGTTCCCAGCTTGGTCTTCACAATTGTGAAATTGAGCTACAATAAGCAAGTGGGTACAGGAGCATTTTTTACTTCTTTCCCTTTGAGTAGATACTCAGAGGTGGAGATGCGGGATCCAATGTCAGATCTAATTGAGTTCTTTGAGAAATTGCCACAGTGTTTTCCTAGAGGTGATATTAGTTAACAATTTGCATTCCCACCCTCAGTGTATAAGTGTTCCCTTTCACTACATCTGTGCTAGCATCTCATGGCTTTTGACTTGTGAATAATGGCCATTCTGACTAAAGTAAGGTGGTATATCATTGTAGTTTTAATTTGTATTTCCCTAATGATTAGTGATCTCTAGCATTTTTAATATCTTTAAGCCATTTGCATATATTCTTTTGAAAAATGAAAATATGGGGCGGCACCTGTGGCTCAAAGAAGTAGGGCACTTGCCCCATGTACCAGAGGTGGTGGGTTCAAACCCAGCCTGGCCAAAAAGAAAAAAAAAAAAAAGAAAACAAAGAAAAGAAGAAAATATGCAAACATTCATGTCTTTTGCTAAATGTTAATGGGATTGTATGTTTTGTTCTTGCTGGTTGTTTAAATTTCTTATGAGTCCTTAATGTTAGGCCACTGTCAGATGTGTAGCTCATGGAACATTTCCTCCTATGAACAGGTTGTCTCTTTACTTCGTTGATTGTATCTTTTGCTATTTAGAAGATTTGGTTTAATTAAATCTCATTTATTTATTTTTTTCCTAATGTATTTGGTTTTGGAGTCTTTAGAAATAAATTCTTTTATTTCTTTTTTCAGACAGAGTCTCATTCCTTTGTCCTCCATAGAGTGCTGTGGCATCATAGCTCACAGCAAACTCAAACTCTTGAACTCAACCATCCTCTTACCTCAGCCTCCTGAGTAGCTGGAGCTACAGGCATCTGCCACAACCTCCAGCTAGTTTTTCTACTTTTACCAGAGATGGGGTCTCACATTTGCTTAGACTGGTCCCAAACTCCTGAGCTCAAGCAGTCCACCCACCTCAGCCTCCCAGACTGTTGGGATTACAGGCATGAGCCACTGTACCTGGCCTGTCATAAATTCTTAACCTGGGCCCATGCTGAGGCTAGTTTTACTTAGGTTTTCTTCCAGAATTTTTATGGTCTTACATTTAGGTCCTTAATCCATCTTGAGTTAGTTTTCAATATCTGGTGAGAAAAGGAGATCCAGGTTCATCTGTCTGCATGAGGCTGTCCAATTTGTCTGTCACCATTTCCTGAGTAGGGGTTCCTTTTACCAGGGTGTGCTATGGTGTGGCTTGTTGAATTTTGGTTGGTTGTGGGTGTTTTGGCTTTCCTTCTGGGTTCCTTGATCCATGTGTCTACTTGCAGACGGGTGCCATGCTGTTTTACTGACTATCGCCTTGAGTCTAATTTGAAGTCAGGCAACATAATGCATCCAGTTTTGTTCTCCTTTGCTTAAGATTACTGTGACTATTTAGTGTTTATTTGTTCCTATGTGAATTTTAAAATTGTTCTTTCTAACCTTGTGAAAAATAATTTTATTATTTTGGTGAGAATTGCATTTAATCTGTAGTTGACTTTATGGATATTTTGACGATTTTGATTCTTTCAGTCCGTGAGCGTGAGATGCTTTTCTGCTTAGTCTGTGTCTTCCACAATTTCTTTCATCAGTGTTTTCCTTTGTAGGGATATTTCACCTCCTTGGTTAAGCATATTCCTGGGTATTCTAATTACTTACTTAATTAATTTTGCAGCTATTTAGTAAATGAGATTGGGTTCATGATCCTGAGTTCTGAGTCTCAACTTGGTTGTTACTGGAAAATAGATTTATATACATTGATTTTGAAACCTGAGACCTTACTGAAATTATTTATCAGTTGAAGAGTCTTTAAGAGGAATCTTTAAGGTTTTCTAGATATATAATTGTATTACTGCAAAAGTGAATAATTTGACGTCTTATTTTCTAATTTCAATGCCCTTTCTTTCAACGCCTTATTGCTCTGCCTAGGATTCCCAGGACTATGTCGAGTAAAACTCGTCTTGTTCCACTTCTTACCAAAATCGCTACGATACTCACTGTTACTTTGTTATATATAGCTTTCATTGTTTTGAGTCTATGTGATTTTTATGAGTTAAATAGTTTTCTTGGAGATAGCAGTTATTGGGCTGTGTTTTTTAATCTATTCTTTCAGTCTACTGAGGGTGCCAAAAATGTACACACATTTTAAGAGGGAAAAAAACTTTATTGAAATTATAATCCTCAAGTCACATTTGACTTCTGCAATTACAAGAGATACAAGATACAATATGTAAGATAATACAGATGTCTTGTTTATTGTCACCCTCTGCGTATCTTTTAAGTGGGGCAATTTGCACTATTTATAGTCAATGTTGTTATTGACTAATGAGGTACTTGATCTGGTCATGTTCATGGTTACCAATTCGCTTTATATTTTTCTTTGGTCCCTTTATAATAGCTGTGTATCTTTACTTTCCGGTATTTTTACACTGATGGATATTAAGTGTTTTTTTTGGTGTTTAGGGCACTTTTGAGCATTCTTGTAGGTCTAGTGATTACACATTTCTCTAGTGTTTGCTTATCTTGAAAATATTTTATTTCTCCATGTATGAAATTTAGTTTTCTAGGACACAGGTTTCTTTGTTGACCAGTTGTTCTGTTTATGAAAACCAAAGATGGGATCTCAAACCTTTGTGGCTTGTAGGGTTTCTGTTGAGTAATCTGCTGTTAGCTTGTTGGGTTTTCCTATGTAAGTTTCTAGATACTTTTTGTCACAGCTTGGAGGATTTTCACCTTCACTGTAACTTTGTCCAGATTGATAACAATGTGCCTTAGTGATGTCCAAATTTCACTGAATTTTACAGGAGTTCATTGATCTTCTTGTATCTGGAAGTCTCAATCCCTGGAATGACTGGGAAGTTTTGTCCTTTACCCTGTCATTCTTCCATTTTTTCTGTTTTTTTGTTTTTTTGTTTTTTTTCTTTCTCTTTTTCTTCTTCTCTGTCAGGTGTAACTATGGGTCAGTATTTCACATAACCTCATATTTACTAGAGGTTTTGTTTATTTCTCTTGGTTGTTTTTATTTCATTTTTGACTGTGTTTATTCAAAAGGCTTGTTGTCAAGTTTTGACATTCTTTCTTCTGCTTAGTTAAGTCTGTTGTTAAGACTTTCTACTGTATTTTGAAATTCCTTGGATGACTTTTTCATTTGTAGGGTTTTTGTTAATTTTTTTAAAATTATCTATCTCTTCAGTGAATTCTTCATTTATGTCCTGAATTTATTTTGGTTTCTTTTGTGTTGATTTTCAACTTTCTCACTGATCTTGTGGAGCCTTATTGCAATCTATGTTTGAAATCCACATCTGACATTTCAAAAATTTCCTTTTTCTTGGGGCCTACTGCAGAAGAGTTAGTGTGATTCTTCAGGGGTATTAAGACAGCCTGGTTTTACATGTTGCTGGGATTCTTATTCTAGTTTCTTCTCATAGGGAATCTCTTCTTTCAGATCTAAGCAGATATCTTTGCAGTTCAGCTATTCTCCTTTGCTGGGAACCTCAGAAAGAGGATGGTGTATTACTCCCTTTCAGCCAGGCAAGGGGATCTTCCTGCCATGGAGGAAAAAGAAAAACAGTATATTAGCTTAGAGAGTTGGGATCGAGTTGGGATATTGGTTGAGATTAGTTTTAAAAAAGAGATGTCTCTACAGTTATACAGCTCTAAAATAGAAAGGGGCTCCTGTGTTTTCCCAGGTGGATCTCTGGGCTGGGTCAGCACAGATTCCCAAGCTTTCAGATACCTAAACATCATCTAATGAGCTGGTTAAAATAATAGTTTCCTGAACATCTGCCAGTACAAACTCCAAACCTTTCAGGATGAAGTTTAGAACTCCTTGTGAAAGCAAAGCACAACTCATCAAGTGATTCTTTTGAAAGTCACTTAAGAGTCACAATTTCAAAACACTTGCTTGAAAATGTCACAGATTTTGTTATTGTTGATTTTGTTCTACCATTCTTTGACCTCAATGACCCTTTGAATAATTGGAACAAGCTACAGCACAACTGACTAGTGTCTTTGCCTAGGTAATTTTGGTCATTTACAATTTGCATAATACCACGAGATGAAGAAATTCTTTTTTTTTTATTTTTTTGCAGTTTTTGGCCAGGGCTGGGTTTGAATCTGCCACCTCTGGTATATGGGGCCAGCGCCCTACTCCTTTGAGCCACAGGTGCCACTCAAGAAATTCTTTTAAATACCATTTTTATTTCCATTTAGATTGGGAGTTTGTACAGAGACCTCATTACCTACCTGTCTTTGAATCTCTGAGTGCCAAAATCTTTAATTTGTAGGCAGTGTGAATTCAGTCCTGATATCTACAGATGGCAATGTATTAAGAATTTGGGGAATATACAAGATAAAATAATTATTTGAGCATTATTGAATGCACAATCCCATTTTATCAAAAGCAAGTACATATACCTTCAAAAGTTTGAATAGACTATATTTAAAATGTCACATAGTGAGAGTCTATTCCATTAAGGAACTGTTGGATAGCTGTAGTCCAAGAGAGTAGTGGCTGAGAAAGTAGTATTATCACTAATATATAAATATGGTAGTATTTTTCCTCTCATCCCTGATGTTTTTCCTAGCATTCCAGTTTAAATTTCCTCCAGAGAATGTATGACTTTCTAATGGAGCAACTTCACCCAGGGAAGAATATATATCGTTATCTAGATGGATTCAGGCCTTTTGTTAGGCAACATCGTGGAGTGTCACTGATTCAGGGGCTGAGTAGTTGAGACATGAGGAAACACATGCCTTCTCACCAGAAATATTCTTATTTTCCCATGAATTTCAGGAAAGAAATTTCTCTTTTCACACCAATGTCTCTGGGCAAGGCCACTTTTATCTCTCTATTTCTCGCCACTAAAGAGGAACATCAGCATCAAAAGATGACAAGGAAACAAAGATGGGTTTGTTCACATAGAAACGAGGGAGCAGGGAAGAAATGCATGCATTTTCCAGAACATTTCATAGATATGAAATAACAGAGAAAAGTAGAAGGGAAACTGTGATAAAGCCTGATGAAACTCAGCCTGAAAAGGAATCATTCTTCTTAGCAATAAACTCACACGCATTTTAACACCTGTGAAATTGTGCTTGTCTCTTCGTCTGGATAGAAGATTAAATAGAACCTTGCCTTAAAGAAATCTGTTTATCCTTTTGTGGTATGTAAATACCAGATAATAATGTAAGAAAAAATAACAATTATAAATGGATCTTGACTTTTGTATTAATTCAGACTGAGATAGAATATTATCGGAAAAGAATAGACTAAGGAAAATTACTTATCTGGTCTAAGAAATGCTTTTTGTACATCAGTAAAACTATGTCGATATAAAATATATTTATTCTTTTTGAAAATGTCAGTGCCTATTATTAAGTTAATCGTGTTTAAGTTTGATTTGATTTTGAAATCCAAACTTTCTGTCGGCTCATATCACCATAGTCCAGTGGTGTGTTTCCCTGCTAATTCAACAGTATTGTTGGTATACGCTGTTTCATCGCAATGGACTTCCTGGTGAATATTGACAAATCAAATTGCAATAAGCCACAAGCCTGACATAGCAGAGATCTTTAAGACACACAAGGGGGAGACTATTTGCTCCTTTCCCCATGTATCAGAAAATTTCTTACTTTGAGCTTGGCCAGAAGGAAGCAAACAGGCTCTGCTTTTGAGAAACATACTGACATTTTTATACCATTTATATTTGCAAAGAACAATAAGAAGATACACTGTCTTCTGGTTTACTACACATTTGATTGACAATAATATATCTAAAAATTAGAAAATAAGTCAAATTTATATTGAAAAATCGACCTTGCATTTTGTGCTGAATTTGTGCTAGATCTTTTCAACTGAAAAAATTGATGAGAGGCAGTGATCCAAGTAACTTGATTTTTCTATTTCTTGAAAGCAACAGAGCAATTAATGGTTATACATGATTGCTTTATCTCTGTTCATTCCACTAAGGCATTAAATACTAGTCAGGTTAAAGTAATTAATCAGAAATATGACTACATTCTTGGAAAAATAGAAATAGCTATCAATCTTAGCATTTTACAGCACATTGACATAGTTAGGGTTTGTATTACGTGGATTTCCCAATCTGGCAGAATAAAATACAGTAATTTCTAATAGCTTCCAGGAAGCGCATGAAAGAGCATTGGAATCAAAGGTAGGGTATGAGTTTAAAAAATGGTCTGCCTGCATAGGCTCCACGTGGGAGGTGTCTCTCTGTTCTCCTCCACAACAATGAACGGGACAAATGATTTACAGTGACAATGGTGACAAGATACCTTCCAGAGAGTCCCTGGATGTTTGGTCAGATATAACAATAATTATATATTTCAAACGTGGATAACCTTCAAATGGGTAAATATGGCCACAGAACAAATCTATTATACTTTGAGGATTTCTGTAAGACAATTCTTTATCCTAGAGGTGACGAGAATTGACCATCTTTGTATGAACATTTCCCCAGGACAGATAGAGTTTTTCATTGCCCTATGATTCTCCCTAAATTAGAGCATCACACCAGATTCAAGTACATAGCAGAGTGCCTCTGATTTGTCATTTAACTGCCTTGGGAGTTAGGGAGCCCATTTTTTCCTCTCCTTTAAAAAGAGGAGGCTCAAACAACATGATCTCAAAAGACCCCAAAAGATCCAGAAGATCCATATCCATAGCTATGTAATCTATGGATATCAACTGAAAATATTTGGTGAATATATTTGGGTGTGTGTGTGTTTTCTGGTTAGCTTAGTGATTTTAGAAATGTTGCCAGGAATTTCTAAATAAATACTTTTTAAATGCCTATATTTTTCTATATAAATTTACTGAGAGGAGCCCAAAAATAAATTAAGAGAAATCATAGTCTTTTAAAGAAAGAGTTTTCCTACATAGAAAGCCTTTCCTATGGACCTTACATAATTATGATGTTATACAATTATTCTAAAAATCATTGTTCGTATGATCTTGACATGTTAAAAAGTCTAATTTTAAATTTTAGTGGTATGTGTAATGTCATGGCTGTTTGAAGCTAGAGTTTTATGATCTTATTAAAATCATAATAAGTTTTAAGTTTCGGTGATACACATCGTGCTGCACCTGTTTTAACACAAGCATCGCTAGTAAATCATCTCCTTCAGCAACTGTTCTGACAGAATTAATGTCCTGCTTTTCTTTTAGGCAACTGAGTCTGAGTTGGTCTGGGGCTGTCCATGGTCAGAGGGGCTAAGAGGCTGTTCATGGTCACTTAATAAATGGAATTGAAGAAATACAAGACTCTTTCCAACTCAGTACAAGAATCTTGCAATAGTATACTTCCATTTTTCCTCTGTAGAATATTGTGGTGCTGTTGCTACACTTTTAAATACATTATGATACAACCCCATTATATTTTTATTTTTTTAGATAATTGTCTTTTATTAAAAATAATATTTATGATGGATATGTAATTTATGTGTTAGCTTTTTAAGACTGCTGTGATAAATTCCCACAAACTGCATTGCTTACAACAACAGAATTATTGTCTTGCAGTTTTGGAGGCCAGAGAATCCATAACAATTGTCAATAGCTTTGTAGGGTCACCTCCTCAGCTTCGTGCCCCTTGCCTAGCTCTGGCGGCTGCTAATATCCATTTAAGGACTTCTTGCATCATAATTACAGTCCCCCCTCCAGCTTCATATTGTCTCACACCCTCTCCTATCTCAGAGAAAGGAGGAAATTCCACTCTCCTTGATAGGACAGTGCCCATTATTGGATTTAGGGTCCACTCTAAGTTGAGAAAGATCTCATCCTAAGACCCTAAACTTAATCACATTTGCTAACACCTTATTTCTAAATAAATTCTTGTTCACAAATAACTGAGGTTGGGACTTCAATGAATCTTTCATGGGGCCATTACGAGCCCACCACTATTTATATGCCATAAAATTTACACTTTTACTGTGCATATTCAGTGAATTTTAGTATAGTAACAAAGTTGTACAAATATTCTCTAATTGAGAGCATTTCTCATTAACCTCTCTCCCCAAACTCCACTTCTTTTTAAAGACATTTTTCTAGCTATATAATTCTCACTTAAAGTTTTCTTTTCTTTTTGTGTTTTTAAAGACATGGCTCCACTATCTTTTTGCTTACATTGTTTCTGACAAGAAGTATGCACCCCTTCTTTCCCTCATTCTGTTCTATATACATGTATGTTAAAATGAAATTGTTGTTTAACTGCAAATTAAAAAATATAGTTGTATATGTTTATGGGGCACAAAGTGATGTTTTCATCTATAATATAAGGTGGATTAATTAAATCAAACAAGTTAACAGCTCCATCAGTTCAAATACGTATCGATGTTTGCAGTGAGACCCATTTGAATCTTATCCTCAGCAATTCTGAAATGGACAATACATTATCATTTAGTATTATATATTCACCATGTTGTACAATGTATCTTAAACTAAAAAAAAAAAAATGCTTATTCTCCCTGTCTAGTTGAGACTTTCTGCCCTTGGACTATCATCTCTGAATTTCTCCCTCCCCCGGCCTCTGGTGAGATTTGAAAACATACATCAAAACCATTCTACTGTCTGCTCCTTCTAATTCAATTACATTAGACTCAACATGTAAGTGACAAAATGTCATATTTATCTTTCTGCGCCTGGCTTGCTTCACTTGGTAAAATGTTTTCCAGTTTTATCTGTGTGTTTATAAATTACAATTTTTCTCTTTTTTAATGTTGCATAATGTTTCATTGTGTATATATGCCACGTTTTCTCAGCCACTCATCTATTAATGGATACTTGCATTGATTTCATTTCTTAGCTGTTAGGAACAATGCTGTAATAAACATGGGAGTAGAGGGCGGCACCTGTGGCTCAGTGAGTAGGGCGCCGGCCCCATATACCGAGGGTATAGGGTTCGAACCCGGCTCCGGCTGAACTGCAACAAAAAATAGCCGGGCATTGTGGCGGGCGCCTATAGTCCCAGCTACTCGGGAGGCTGAGGCAAGAGAATCGCCTAAGCCCAGGAGTTGGAGGTTGCTGTGAGCTGTGACACCCCGGTACTCTACCCAGGGCGACAAAGTAAGACTTTGTCTCTAAAACCCCCCCCCCCAAAACAAACAAACGAACAAAAACATAGTAGTAGAGACGTGTCTTCAACATATGTTTTCAAGCCTTTTGGGTAAATGCCCAGCAGTGGGATTGCTGGGTCACATGGTTTATTTTTCTGACTGATTGTAAAATATTCTCTTTTTCATTGGCTTTGAAAAACTTCACTCTGATATGCCTTGCTGTGGTTTTCTCCTGTGGTAGAGTATCAGTGAGCTTCTTGCATATGTGGGTTGATGGGTTTTGTCAAATTTGGCAAAATGTTGGTCTTTATTTTTCACATGTTCCGTTTTTATGTCCTTGCCTTCTTTGGCTACTTCAATTATGCATATTTTATTAGTCTGGAGGGTGTCCCATGGATCACCAATGCTCTGTTTTTAATCATTCATTTTTCTCTATGTTTCATTTTAAATAGTTTATCTTGCTATATCTGTAAATTTACTACTAATACTTTCCCCACCCATGTCTAATCTGTCATTTCATCCAGTGTACTTTTCAGTTCAAACATCGTAGTTTTTATTTATTTAAGTTCATGATGGGCCTTTAAAAATATCTTTCATGTCTCTACTTAACTCTTTGAACACATAGAATATAATAATAACTGTTTTAAATATCCTTGTCTGCTAATTCTCGTATCTGAGTGGATTCCGAGTGGTTTTGATTAATTTTTCTCCTCATTATATTGCTTGAATGCTCTTGGCATACTGGATAATCTTTAATCACAAGCCAGACTTTTTGTATTTTTATGTTGATGGTTTCTGGATGTTATTGTATTTCTATACATTTTCCTGAGATTTGTTTTTGTATATAGTAAAATTTCTTAGAAACAGTTTGATATTTTGGGGTCTTTTAATGTTTGTTAGGCTGGATCAAAGCAGCGTTTATTTTAGGGTTAATTATTCTTGCTGCTGAGGTGACGCCCTTCTGGAGATTCTGTGAGGTCTCATGAATTATGAGATTCTCCACTCTGATTGGTGGGAACAGGAGCTGTTCCTTGGGCTTTGCGAGCCCCTTACCTACTGCAGTGTTTACAGGTGACTCTTTTCCTCTCTTTGCTGGCTCCTTTGATAACATGTGTGTTTTGTATTCTGTTGAATTGTGGAATTCTTGGCAGATTTCCATGGTCCGCCTTTTTTGCTGCTCTCCCCTCTCTGGTACTTCGGGTGCTGGCTCGGCCATTGTGGTCTCCCCATATTTCAACTTTGTCTCTTCAGCTCAGGACCTCTGTTGAAGTTCCCCTTTCTAGAAGCTCTCTGGAGTCAGCAACTGGGGTCATGGTGGGGCTCACCTCATTCTCTCTCCTCTTAGGGATCATGGTCCTGCATCAGCTGACATGAAATGTCTTGAAAATTGTCTGTTTCACACATTTTGTCTATTTTTGTTCATTTCAGATGGAAAGGCCAATATTGTTTCTGTTTTTATATTTTGATGAGATATAGAAAAGTTAAAGGCTTGATTTTTTTTAAATAAGATACATTTTATTATTAAAGTCCAAACACATCCAAAAATATGTAAAATGTTAAATGTGCAGCTCAGTAAATTACCACATGTTCGCATACATGTAACGACCATCCAGGGAAAAGTGAAGGTCATTGCCATCATGTGAGACCTCCTCTTCCTACTCCTTCCTGAACAAAACAGAAAAACAGGTCAAAACGAAAATGTACTCTGAGTTATGATAGCAAGACTTTATAAAATCTAATATAAATGGAATCTTTATAAATATATCCTTTTTGTGTCTTCCTTCTTTGCTCAGCACTCTTGGTGTGATTTTAATCCATGTAGTTGCATATAGAAGTCGTGTATTTTCACTACTGGGTTTTACTGTATAAATATGCAATGGTTTATTTATTTCTGAATTGAGAAACATTTAGATTGTTTCCAGTTTTTTATTACCAGAAATGATAATTCTTTACAGATTTGGGGGACCAATATTGATTACATATATGCAATTTTGGATATTCAGTTTGGAACGGAATTGTTAGTACCCAGGATGGCATATGTTAAATTTTAGTCAACATTAACAAACTGTTTTATAGAGTGGCTTTAAGAATTCACCTTTCTTCTCTACTCACAAGCAGTGTTACAACAGGCACGGCTACTCCAACTTTAGGCTGTTATCGTCAGCTTTGAACGTGTGCGTGTCGAGGTGTACGCTCCAGTGCTCACGTACTCTGAATTTTACTTGCATGTTTCTGATGGTAGTGATATCAGTCACGAGGTTACATACTGATTGGCCGTTTGAACATCTTTTGTGACACCTGTCCCATTATGGGGAGTGACCAGGACAAAAGAGAATCTTCATGAACACATACTTCTCTGCTACTTTTGAAGAATTTCTTGTTTTGTACCTTACCTTGAGAAGGGCAATGCACTTGAAATTAGTTTTTGTGCATATTCAAAAGTAGGAGTGCATTTTATTTTTTAATACAAATATATTTACAATTAGCCCAATGTCATCTTTTGAAAAGATCATTCTTTGCTATTTTGCCTTCTCAATCAAGTATTGTCCTTGGCATCAACTAAGTCTCAAGTGTGTCTCTTTCTAAGCCCTTTTTTATTCTTTGCAACAATACATTACTCTAGCCTTATAATCAATCTTAATATCTAGTAGAGTCAGTCTCCTGTGTCTTCTTAATGCTAATGGATTACAACCAAGTTCATTATTTTCTATAAAAGCAAAAGCATCTCACAGATCATATAGTACTTGTTAAAGACAACCAGACATTTATCCACATATTAACAAACTCTTTAATTGCTTCCTGTTAAAATAATTTTCCTAAACTTTAGATGTTTTATCTTTGTTTTCTTTCTCATCAAGAAAATATCAGTACAATATTTGAGCATTAAAAATTGAAGAACTATCTTTGTCTCACGTTGCTCGTGGCAAATAAGTAATTTTCTCAACCACTTTTCTCTTTGACAATTACTATTAACACAACTTGTTATTAGAATATGCATAAGAAATGCCTATTTATTTAAATTATGTTTTTGCGGATTTAAAAAAAATCTACCATTTTATAACTAAATGCACTTTAAATTCTTAATCTTTGGCAACAAGATACGTATTAGAAAGATAATGAAACCTTCCTGATGACTTCTCCAATTGCCGTAGGAGTACGGTAGCCATGTCTACACCTCCAAATAAGCCTGCAGGTGGATTTGGGTGTTCACATTATTATATTGAGGTGGCTCAGACACAAGTCAGTGACTTTGTTCTCAGCCACTGACATTATCCAGTGAATTCATAAAAATACTAGCCATAGAAAGGGGAGTACAAGATACCTAAAAAGGACAGACGGGGCTGCGGCCAAGTCACCATACGCCCTTAAAACTCTGCCTGATAAGAATCCGTGCTCACTGCCTTGTGGGTGAGTTAAGTTAGAGTGAATCGGAGATATTAGGTAAAGGCCTATCTGACAAATTCTAAAACAGAACATCTAAAAGATGAGAAGACCTTTGGTGTGTGCTAAGCAGTGAAGTGAGCACATTAACTACAAATGTATGGGAGATTTTGAGGATTCTCTTTATAAACACAAACTCGGTCTGCCTTTAAATCAAGCTATATATTATACTATGGTGAGTTTCTTATTCTCTCGACCTTTTGGGTGTTTATTATTTTAACCTAACTCTACCTGAATGTCTTGGGCGGAGCCTCACAGTGTCTCTGGGTGATTCTGGCTTTGTCACTTACCTGGAGAGATTCCGCCAGATTCCTACATATGACACCGGTTGTTGCTAACCATTTCTCCAAATCATTCAACCAAACTATTAATATTTAAATATTATTTATCATTTCAAGTATAAAAATAAACTAGATAGGAAATAGGGTATATGCAGGAGGATTTGTATATGGGGACAAACTGCATTTGGGGCTATAAAAGTGAAGAAGGACCAAATACGGTCTCAGAGACACAATCATGGCCGCTGAGTGTCTTCCTATACTTAGAAAGTGTGGCTCTTTTAATCCTGTCCACACTAGAGTTTTAAATAAGACTATATAATGAAAATCATTTTTCCAACCCAAGTGAGAATAGCCCCCATCGCAAAGTCCCCGAACTGCAGATGCTGGTGTGGATGGGAGAGAAGGGAACACTTTACACTGTTGGTGGGACTGCAAACTCATACAGCCTATTTGGGGAATCCTCAAAGAATATCCATTTGACCCTGCAATGCCATTACTAGGCATGTACCCAGAAGAAAAAAGAAGTCATTTTATCATAAGGACATTTGCATTGAAATGTTTATTTTATTTCAGCTTAATTTACAATCACCAAGATGTGGAAGCAAGTGCCATCCACCCATGAACGGATGGACAAACTGGGGTATATGTATGTACACCAGGGAATACTATTCAGCTGAAAAAAAAATGGGAGACTTTACATCGTTTATATTAACCTGGATGGAATTAGAGAATATTCTCTTTAGTAAAGTATCACAAGAAAAGCAAGTATCCAATGTACTCAATACTAATATGAAGCCAGTAGCTGAACTAATACACTGCCATACAAGAGAAAAACTCAATTTAATTCAAGTTGAGGGGAGGTGAGAGGTGGGAGAGGGGCGGACGAGTGAGGGGGACGGATGTGGTCCCACCTGATGGACACAATGTAAGGGTACGTGGCACACCTCCTGGGTGTGGGACACAACTACAACAGGGACCCTTACCTAACAGACGCAAAGATTTGTGACCTAATCATTTGTACCCTCATATAAATTTTAAATTTAAAAAATTTAAAAATTAAGGAAAGAAAATTATTTTTCCTTAAAGAAATACATGTCTAACTTTGTAAATCATTTCATATATGTATATATATATATATGTGTGTGTGTATATATATATATGTAACATGTTTAAAATTAAATATTTTCTGTACATGGTATGGAAGTAAAGTTAATCACAGAGCAAGCTGAGAATTAATTTTTAATCATGCAATCTTAAAATGGCTAAGCAGATGCTCATGTTTTTGTTTCTGTCTGAGTGAACAAGTATTCTATTTTTCATTTTTAAAGGTGCTGATCATCTTATTTTCCTGTGAAATCACATCCACGATTTTAAGGCTATTCTAAGCTTGGAAAATTACTGATGGGGTAATTTGAATATATAAAACCTTATTAAGAAACAGTTTATATATCAGTGTTTTTTTTTATATTTTGACATAGTACTGTTTTTAATTAAAATTGATTTACACAAGATACAATCATAAAAAAAACTTGCCCAGAGTTCAATGGAATTTAAAAGGAGCATATAGACATAGAAAGGGGAAAATTTGGGTATCATTTGTAAGAAAAAATTTCACAAGAAAAAAATCATATTTTAATATGAAAAATATAAAACAACCCTCAATCACAGTTCTTTAATGCATATAGTCTTTATAAACACCATATGATTATAAAATTATGATTGTTTTCTTATTTTGGCATCCTTGGTATAGATCAGCACTGGTCTAAACCAGCATATGGGTAATCAATGCCATAGGTAAAATTTTTTTCATTTGGTAGCAAATACAAACTTTATCAGTTTTAGGGAAACAATACCATGTGCTGAACAGTTGTTTGTCTGGAGTGCTCAGGCATTCTCAACCCAATTAATTATGATGTGTTTATTCAATGACAGGTGACAGGTGCTTATAGAAATACAAAGCATGATATGAATTCTGCTCACCAGGAATGTTACCGTTCAGTTGGGGGTCTGTGGCTGATTCTGTCCACGCCCATCCATCTGGGCGTGGCACTGCCATTTCTAGACACGCAGTCCCAGCTTCCCACAGAAGCGTGAAGGCTGCCCTGTGAGGGCCTGACGGAAGTGCCAGGGAACCTAACCTCCTTTACTGGGAGCGGCAAACCAAAAAACGATGGGATTTGGCAGATCAATATCCTGAGCCCCTGGCCCCCCTCCCAGGAGGACCTCTGAGGCGTGTTTCACACTCTCCTAGGGGTCCAGGAATCCTACGCAGGTTCCCCCGAAATGACACATCGTTCATTTTTTTGTTTTTTTTCCCTGTCTCAATTCTCTGCCAGTGCTGCTTGTTCTGGAATGTCCTAAGAAACTCCTCATATTAATACTTTAATCTTTGTCTCAAAATTGGGTTTATAAGAAATGCAACACATAGTTATCATAAATTATGTTGTGAATATGAAAACAAAACCAAACAGTGCCAGCTACCATAAAGGGATTCATTTAAATGGTGCTTAATCTGGTTAAAATTAAAACTAAAAAAGAAAAGAGTTGACAGCAGGGGAGATCTGGTTTGTGCCTCCACATTGTTACTTAATAGCTGTGCGACTTGCACAAGTCAATTATTTTTGTCTAATCAATTCTTCTTCAACAGACCATAAGGATATCAGAAGGTATCTTAAAATTGGCAGTCATAGAAACACAATTCATTGAATGTATTTTATAAACTGTAATTTTTTTTTCCAGTTTTTGGCCAGGATTGGGTTTGAACCCACCACCTCTGGCTTATGAGGCTGGCACCCTACTCCTTTGAGCCACAGGCACTGCCCTATAAACTGTAATTTGCTAATATAAGCTATTCATGCTATCAAAATCATTGCAGACTTATTCTTGTCCCACAGATACTCATTTATGCTAAAAATACTATGAGGTTATGTATGTCGTGGTTTTTGTCCATCTTGGTCTTTTTCTAACATGATACTGATTTTCTTCAAATACCCAGTGACCTTTGTTTATCATACATGTTTAGGATTATGATAGAGGCTCGACTGGGGTGCTGAGCATGTGCGATTCCCCTGTGCGGCCTTCCTGCCTCTCGGGAGAGTGACTGTGGGTTTGGTGTGAGTGAGCAGAATAGATCTGCAGGCAGGCATTGAAGGGTGCGCGGTGCAGGAGCAGGTTGGTATTGGGTGTGTGTCCCAATTATAATTTAACTGGAATTTTGGGTCTAGTTTACTCCTGGAAAGGCCATTTGTTCCTGCCTTACCATTTTTTTAATCACTGGAATTTCAGATAAAAAAGGAACTTCGGTTCAACCTTCCTATGTTGCCTGTCAAGAAACTGAGTCAGGGGGTGGTGCCTGTGGCTCAAAGAAGTAGGGCACTGGCCCCATATGCCAGAGGTGGTAGGTTCAAACCCAGCCTCACCAAAAACTGTAAAAAAAAAAAAAAAGAAGAAGAAAAGAAAAGAAAAAAGAACCTGAGTCAGTCCTAGAGAGATAAATGAATAATAGAAGCTCAGAGAACAAATGGTAGTAAAGCAGTGTCTAAAACTGAAGAACTCTTGATTATGAATCCTAATTTTTTACTCATCTCAAGATGTCAACTCTATTTGGAAAGTGTATTATATTGTCATTCAGATATACCTTCCAGTGGTAGCTTGACAATAGCAGAATTGTTGCTCTGAGGGCATTAGCTGTTGTTAAAGTTATTTAAAGGGTAAAATTTTCTGTTCAAGATGAAGAGAATTTATGATGTATTTGACTAGGGGATGAAGAGGTTGAACATCACTCTTGCTGTTGGCCAGCTGTTTATCACCCTGAGGAAATCTCCGAAGGAAATGCATAGACAGAGGGTAAGTGATCAACCAAAAAGAAAATATTTAGCTGGGATAGTGGCTTTCTGGAAGGCATCGTTGGCATGCTTGAAGCCTACATTTTAGAAAAGAACGCAGGAGCAACAACATCTATTTCTATTATAAACTCTGAATAATAGCAAGGGGATTTTTACGCTCTTTTGTTTAATGCATTTTCAACTTTATGCCAAGTCATCTCATTTTCAGCAGCCTTATGTAATCTTTACCTTGAAGAACTTCAAAAAGGACTATTTAATGAACTTTCCACTACTTGTTCTGTCTTCCCACCTACAGGTGAGAGTAATTTTCTACTTGGTGTGCGAAAGTTAAAAAGAGTTTGGGGAATAAGAAAACTTCTTCTGTTTGCATTTGAAAATGAAACTAATTCAAGGCACTTCTGCAAATTGTAAAAGGATGCTCTAGGTAGACATTGTGAAAATGTCTCTAATACCCCGGGTGAACAGCATCAGCTCTTCTTCCAGAAAATTTAATTCAGTTGTCAATTCAATTGTTTGAATTGCCCATGTTTAACTTAAAAATAAATTAACTTAATTAAGTTTGAATTAACTTTTACCATATCATTATAGTTAAGTATAGTTAAACCTTAGTTGCGGCTAATAAGATGTGTAGAGAAAAAGTCAGAGACCTTGGATGGGCCGCTGTGGTCTAGAAACTGGCTCCCAAATTCACAGCATCAGAAAATCTGTTTACCTATTTTAGATAGTGCCGATTTTTGGATGACGCATAACCAAAATATCTTACAGATAAGGGTTTATAAACTGAAGTATCCAGTTCTCACATTGTACGGGGACGTATATCTTGTAAGATTGCTGTTATTTGATGTTTGTTAAGGAAATCTCCCTTCTGTTTGGGGAGGGTACTCAGAATCTCACATTATAGAATAAGGAAGGAGGAAATCAAGGTTTTTAAAAAGAAGTATTTCTATCAAGCTACAATAACTAGAAAAATCATTCTTCATGCTAGAAATATGTATAATTAATAATGAATATTGGTCCTTGAGAGTTGAATCCCCTTTTCACAAAGAGAATGTAGCACGTGGAATCTTCTGAAATGTTTGTTGACGGTATTTACATTACGGAGAGAAATGAAAGACTCCAAATATTAATTGCCCTTTTCTTGTCTCTCAGCCTGTTGACCAGTGGTTCTCAACCTTCCTATTGCTGTGACCCTTTAATACAGTTCCTCATGTTGTGGTGGCCCCCAACCATAAAATAATTTTCAGCACAACATGAGGAACTGTATTCCAGGGTCGTGGCATTAGGAAGGTTGAGAGCCATTGTTGACTATTATTTCCTTCAGAATGTTGTGATTGTTTAAAGCAGAATAACAATTTCATTTTCTCTAGTTGCATTCTAGTCATTTTAATTTATTGATTTTGGAGATTGTGCCTTATGAACCAGAATCAGCATGTGGAGCTTGGAGTCAGAGCGCTTAGACTCATGTCATCCTTGTGTTTCTTGCTAATTGCATATGCCTCCTTTTCTCATCTGCAAAATATAAGTAAGACAAAGGGGGTTGTGACGAAATGGGGTAATGTATGCAAAAATAATAAAACTTACTCTTGGTGGATTATGTGCACTCAGTAAAATGCTGGTCGAATGAACTTCAAGCTGATCACCCTTGCAGGGTGCAGAGGACATCTTGTTTTCCCTGAATGAATTTACGAAACTCTCTCCTTGATAGAGTCATCATGTCAGATGCAACCACTTTCATACCACCCCAATTCCTTAGACAGCGTTTCCCATGTAGGTGTCTAAGCACAAACAAATATATTGAATATTATTTACTACAATTAGGAAGAACAATATTTTCTGCCTTTGTCCTTAAATTTTACGTGTGTCCTTTCCTTTTGGAGCTTACAATGGTCGTGTGCTAGAGGCAATGTCTGGTGGTGGACGAGAGCTAGTTCTCCATTCCCCATTCAGTAACTTCACATTAATAGTTGAAGTTGGCTGTGCTGGGAGTGTTCACACCATGGAAACCCGTAAATGCTACAGACCAGGACTCTAGACACACATAAATTCTACCACATTGTACCTGCACCATGGGACCTCAATAATAACAGAGAAGGAGTGTTAGGAGGCAGTGCACGGCTCTCATACACCTTGAATTCCACTAATAGTGGCTGTCCAGAGATAATTCAATGGCTGAGTGTTAAAAAGTGCGAGAGAGCAAGGGAATGTGGGGAGCAGAGGCATGTTTGGTGAAACCATAGTTTACTCCAGGGAGAGTGGTTACATATCAAATTAAATAATTTCTAGTTATAGATTTTAACTGGTTTTGAGAAAGTGATTTTCTAGTATTAAGTCATGACTGTTCATAGCCACTCCTTGGATGAAGATGGCCGGTCAGACACTCTACACTGATGAGATGAGTTCACCGGGGTGAAATTTCCCAAAGCACAGAAAACTTCCTGAGAAATGAAAGTGAGAAGGAATAAGTCCCCAAATTTGGCCAAATAAAGACATTTTAAACGTCAGAAGAAGGAGCTTTGGGGGCAGAAGCAATAGATTTGCTCCCCATATTTGACCGTCATCTCAGCTCTGCCTCAGCTCATATTTACACTCCTCAGGAATGAGAAAAAAAGTATAAATAGAAACCAATAAAAGCTTCTGTTTTGTTTCAACCCCCTGTAAAATACTGGAGGCTCACACTGTAGGGCTTGGATTCTTGCTAAGGGAGTATAATGCAGAGCAGGAGAGACTTCTTCCCGCTTTGCCTCATTACTGTGTCATATTTCCTAGCCTGTTACAAATGTAATAAATCCTGTCTCCACAATAATATTCATGCAGCTATAGTTAGACATATATTCTACATATGAATTCTGGAAGTTCACATCATCTCATGTACTATGCCCCTGCTAGTGTTCTAGGGGAGCCAAGAGTCCCGATATGGGGGGAATCATGTCAGTGAAAGTAAATGTCCTAAGAACCATGTCGGCCCAGGGTGCAGGTGTGAGGAGGTAGGAATCAGTGAAGTTAGCCACATCTCATGGGAAATAGCTCTTTTGTGACCACAGACAGAGTGATACCTGTGTATTTCTTTTATTTAAAAAATTATCTTTAAAAACTGACAGATAGCATTGTAAGTATTCACGAGGTACCGCACGTTTGAAGTATACATGACGCACACTGTGGAATGACCAAAGCTGGTGGGTAACATACGCGTTATCTCACATGGGCACCATTTCCGTGGAGAGAATTCTGTACGTCTACTCTCTCAGCATCTTTCTAGAATATAACATAATGTTGACTCTAGTTGTAGCTCTGGAATTTATTGCTTATATCTTAACTAAAATCTCATATCTTTGATCAACATCTCCCCACCTGCCTTGCCCCTCCCACCAGCTCACCCTGACGCTCTGTAACCACCATTCTTCTCCCATCTGTGAGATCGATTTCTTTAAATTCCACAAGTGAGTGAGGTCATGTGGCATTTGTCTTTCTGTGCCTGGTATGTTTCACTTCACATGATGTCCCCAGGCTCCTCCACCCTGTTGGAAATGACAGGATTTCCTTCCATCTTATGACTGACTAGTGTTCCACTATGTGTACCTACATCTTCCTTATCCATTCGTCCATGAACAGATGCTTGAGTTGTTTCCACAGCTTAGCTACTGTGAAGATCGCTGCAATAAATACAGGAGTGAAGATTTATCTTTGGCGGACTGATTTCATTTCCTTTGCATACATACTCAGTACGGGATGCTGGGATGCGGGATGAAATATTACTTCTGTTTATGTTTGAGGAATCTCCTTCCTGCGTTATGTAAAGCTGTGCTAGTTTACATTCCCATCAATAGTGTGAAGGGTTCCCATTTCTGCACATCCTCACCAACACCTGGCTTGTCTATTTGATAATGGCCATTCTAGCAGGAGTGAAGTGACAATACCTTCTTAGCACTGCAGAACCACTTGAAATCTCCATTGTAGGTGCTGCTTTGTGGAGTGACAGTGTGGAAGAAAGGGCAGAACTTACGCTGTTGTGGCCTCTCAATTGTTTCTCAATTGGTTTTCTTTGTTCTGAAAGAATAAAATTCAAAAAGGGACTCTACAGAGACCTATGGTACCAACTTTAGTGAATGAGTTAATACCCATGAAAGGCTTAGATCAATAGCTGGTATATATCTAAGTGTCGGTTGCTATATCATTACTATTATTACTGTTCTATTTTTAGTACTACTGTCACCTTATTTCATTGTACTTTAGACTCACATTCCCCATTCTGTTTGTGAGAAAAAAATAAACACAGAATGAAGAGTCTTTTTTAGAGCACTGAGAATGGGCTAGAAAGAACAGTATTAATAAGGAAATTAGTGCAGTGATATAGAAGTCAGTTTGCTTTATGAAAATATAGAGTAGAAAAAAAGGATATGAATTTCACATTCAGTTCTTTAAATCCAACGTCCCACATTATCTGTATGATAGTTAGCTTTTTAAGAAAATATTCAAGCTATCGTTCACTAAGCTGTAAATTTTAGGAGAATTTAGAAAATACAGACATTATGCTGCCCTCCGTGGACGAAGACAGGTGTTAACAGGAGCTCTACATTGCTAGACGCGGAGCGTGGAACTGCACGGGGAAGCTTATTTCAATCATCCCGAATAAATGATGCCATTAAAGGTAGTGAATGCATTTTCTTCACAAATATTACTCATACGTGTTAAATGTCAAGGAAATTTCAAAAGCCATTGCACTCCATGAAAGCACTCCCGCTTTACTGGAATGCTTAGGGAAGTATTCGAATATTAAATCATTAATGGCCTATACCACACTCCTGGAATGGCATTTTGGTACACTTTGCATCATCAAAGATTGTGTGATGAAAAAGAGGCAAAGGAAAACGTATCACTTTTTTTTAAAAGTGATAAGTGTGTTACTTCATGTCTGAAAGATAAAACTGGCTCTGGCTCTGTGTGCTTATCCTCCACAGAACGCCATGGGTGTGTGTGTGTACATGTACATATACATATACATATATATGTACATATATATTTAAATTTTGACCAAAAAGAACCCAAATTGAAGATAGAAAATGAGAATCAAAAATTTAAACTAAGGAGGGATAATACATAAAAAAATAACTTGCAAGTGAAATAGAAATAAAAAGGAGTAGAGAAAAATAGCTGAAGTCAAGGACTGTCATAGTACCAATGCTGACTATTAACATGCCGGACTGATTAACGTTAAATATTTATACCCTCAGAGCGAAGAGTAGACGGGTAATGAAGAGAGGTGATCGCCTTGTCCTTTCTTTCTCATATTGTAATTTGGGATTTTGAAAACATTCTCACATTTATTAAGCTATGAAAGAAGTGTCAAAATAATACAAAGTTGTTTTCCTTTCATATTTCAATAATTATAAATAAAAGACCCAAATACATTGACTTTTACTGTGTGAACTTATAACATTTTATTTTTGCTGTCTTAGTTAATTGTACATCTGAATTCTCATTTTAGGACAGCTATTCCAGTGGCAATTATTTTACCTGCAATAGCGAGATCTTTCATCTGTAATCTGTTTTGGTTTTGTTTTTTTGGAAAATGACTTAATCTTTTGTGCAAAACATAGATGGCTGGATTACAGCAGCGGCTTGTGAAAGAGTCCATGGAGGGAGGGAGTCTTCCAGTATTTGCTGAGTTCAGCTATTCTGGGTAATTGGAGGGAGTCATGGCTCTCTCGTCCTGACCCTTTAGAATCAGTGAACCAGCATAAATGCCAATGCACTGCTTCCAACAGGAGAGGGGAAGAGAACTCCGAGCCTTCTTTAATGCATGCAGGGAGCAGGTAGACACGCAGGAGGCTGGGGTGGCTGATCTCACTGACTCCGGTTTTCTTATCTCTCATAGGGCTGGAAGGAAACACTCAGGCTGTTCTCTTGAGAATGCTGGCCCAGTTCAGATTGGCATGGACCCATTTAGGGAAGCCCTGGTGGTTATTGGAGGGGAAAAAGATTTGGGGAAAATTAAGATGTAGGAGGTTAGTTGCCTTTGGTGTTATGATATTTTCATTTGAAATGCCTTCACTGGCCAATTTGCCAAACTTCCTTCTCCTTAGGAGTCCAGAAGTCTTATTTCCTCTTCTTTCTTCCCGTAAACATTCAATAAATATGGCTGGTTCTATAGCAGAATTGTGTAAACCACCTAGATAAAGCAAGAGGGGGAAAGGGTAATTGCATCCACAAGGTCAGCCTTTCCGGAAAATGTATGGTTGATTTATCTGAAAAGCTGGCTGGAAATGTGCTGGTTGGCCTCCTGGGGGTTGGGGTACTACAGGACAAGAGAGCAGCCTCAACAAAGGTGCAGAGACTCAAAACTCGCTCTGGGTGGATCGCACCGCGAGGGATGTGTCTAAACGTGCTGAGAGATGAGGGTCTGTCCGACTTGTCCCCTCTCCTGCAGGTGTGGGGTAGATCTAACAGCAGAATGTTTAGACATCTCTCCAAGGGGAAATGTTGACTTATTCAAAAGAGACTGTTTTGTCTGGATTATACATAATATCATATAGATAATGTATATTATATAATATACATTCTCTATTTAAAAGAGAATGTTTAGACATTTTCCCAAGGGGAAATGTTGACTTATTCAAAAGAGACTGTGCCACAGCTTAAAAATAATAAAATCTCAAGTTGGGTCTGTGCCTGGGGCTGGGAGCAAGGGATAGTAACCACAAGTCCTAGAGCTGGACAACCAGCAGAGACAGACGGACAGAATGGACGCAGGAATGAAGGGCGCGTGCCCAGGCCGCCTCACATCCCCTTTGCCCCCCAGAATGATCTGCTGTTCTTCCTGCTGCCTGGATGCTCTTCGATAATAACTCCGACTCCAGCCTGTTCACTATCAGGGAGACGCTTTCCCTAAAATCCTCGTCAAAGTCGGGTTCTCAGTAAGGCACTGAAGGCCTGAGCTGAGCGGGGGGAGGGGGGAATGTACAGGTTTTTAGATTTGCTTAGAAGGTGGGATGGGTGGGATTTGATTTGTGAAATTGAAAAGCAGGGCAGGGTATGTAATTCAGAGGGTCTAGTACAAAATGAAAACACTGGGCACATGATTTACAAATTATTAAGTCTTTAGTGGAGGGCGAGATCCTTCTGTGAATAGATCCTGTGTGACTGCACGAGATCTCCTCCCTGAAGCTGGAACTGATGGAGAAGAGAGGAGAGTCCAGGGGGACTTCGATGGTGACTGCTTAGATGAGGGCAGGTACACTTTGTGGGAAAAAGAGACTTGCAAAGAGGAGCAGAGCTGGGTAAACTTTGACAATGTTGATAATGAGTTACTTGTAGACATCAATCATGTGTTCAGTGGACAGTTGATCATCTGACTGTGAAGATTTGCATCTATTTTGCTCATTAACCAGCTGCTTTATCACAGACTCTGCACCCACTATCCCTGGTAAGTTTTGTATTTTAGAATAGAACAAAATTTTAAGCAAAAAAGAATAATTGAGGCTGCTTAAAAGCATCGGAGGGAAGGCTTTCGCCTCCCCTGAAATGACATTGTCTGTGTTGTCCTGAGCCCTGGAAAGGGAGGGATGGAGTTATCTATTTTAGTATTTTGTGCATGGAGAACAGTACCTGGCCACGCAAGCTGTACCCTGGGGATTTGGCGGGGATAATAAATCTTCCAGAGGTGTCTTACTTATTGCCCCCCCCAACCTAGGGGATTTCTGTTTACTTTTACCTTCCGAAGGCCTGTTTTTAACTCCCTTTGAGTAAGCTATGTATTTACATAACAGCTGTAATGGTATTTATTTCTGAAATTCCATAAAAGCCAATTATGAGTCCTGCAATATAAAGCTATCCTCCACAGCCCAGGTTCCCGTCCTGATTTCTGACACAGGCCTTTGTGAGAGAAAGGTGACTGGTCTTCAGCTATTGTGTTAAGTCTATTGAAAGATGACACGGGTGATGGTGCCGCTGAGTGCTCTCCCATGACTCATAGCTGGGGTTGCCTAGTAACTAACCCAAAATAACATAGCTGAGGCGCATCAAAGAGAGGCCTGTGCTGCTGCGAATCAGGACGAAGGCGCCCCAGGCAGCGGCCAACTTTTCCTCTCATTCACAGTTTCAAATTGGAAATTTTGTGGCCTTTGGTCAATGACCCATAGAGTGAATAAGAACTTCAGGGTAGAACATCAAATCTCGAGGCTTTCTCTTTTCTCATCACTGACTGCAGTGCAGGTTTCTTTGAAAGTTTCATCTCATCATGAAAGATGTAGAGGTCGGACTCAAACTAGATAGAGTAATAAACCAGCTCAGTCCTCAGAGCAGAACATGAGTTTATAGCACTTTTTTCCAGGGTTTAAAACCTGTTTGGTTTGTTTTTAAGTTTATTTTTAAATTACAGAAGTCAAACGTGCTCATTCCTCACAAATTACATTTAATTTAAAAGTTCCATGGCTATATGTTCTTCAAGAAATATCTGCATGCATGTGTGTGGGTATTTGTAAGTGAGCTCATGTGGACACTCAGTGCTAAATTCAGTAAAGAGGTAAAATAAGAAAAGGACGGAGCCCAGCACCCTGGGTTTGCAAGTAAGGTTACTGTCACTGCTGGCCATTGTCTGTGCTGCTTTGGTGGGTACTTGGGGTGGGAACCTGCTTTTACTAATACAGTGAACACACAGAAAGAGTGGAAGTGAATCTATCAATTGTGGACTATTTTTTGATGGTCTTGGTTAAAACCTCACAGAGACACAGACATGCGGAAGGCTTCACCGTCTGAGAAGGACTACTAGTTATAAACTATAGAGAGAAATCAATAGAGAACAAGAGGATGAAAATATAGGCGTAGAGGGAGCAACAACTGTCTATCCATGGATCCCAATCAGATTGGAAATTCTGGGATGGTGGATACAAAATTCCAGATATGGATTGCAAGGAAAGTAAATGAGAAACAAGAGACAATGGAAAACCAATTCAAAGAAACCAGGAAATTAATTCATGACATTAAAAAAAGTTTAGAAGAGAGATATTTGTAAAAAATGGAAATTCTGCAAATGAAAAATTCATTTAGGGAAGTAAAAAACACAGTCGAATATTTTAAGAATGGACAAAACCAAGAGTAAGAAAGAGAAGAAAGAATTTCAGAACGTGAAGACAACTCTTTCCAATAACCCAAGTAAAAAATAAAGAATCCAGAGGGGGGAAAAAAAAAAAGAAAAAAAAAATGAAGTAGCAAAATAGAATTATAGGTGTTCTTGAGGGTGAAGGAAAAAAGCAAAAGGTCTGGGAAAGTATCAAGGAAAATAGTCATCAGACTGTCCAGCCTCATCATGAAGGAGGGCTTCCTGTGAACCAGGAGGCAGAAACATCAAGGGGTGTACAAAAGGAATCCATCAGACTGACAGCAGATTTCTCAGCAGAAACCTTGCAAGGCAGCAGGGAATGGGGTTTTACCTTTAGTCTCCTTGAATAGAATCACTTCCAACCCCAAATTTCTCATCCAGAAAACCCAAGCGTGCTTTTTGGGAAGGTCCTTTCACTCTGGTTTTTCATACTTCTGGAGTTTGTGCTCTGAATCCCTCTCACCTAGAGCAGATGTGGCTTTTGGGTTTTGGGTTTTCTTTCATTTAGATGGCACTTTCTTCCCCCCTCACTCTTAAGGGGGTGCCTTTCGCATGTTGCCTAAAAACTTTTGTCTTTGCTTGTGGGTAGATGGGTCCAGGCTCTGCATGGACATGTTGACTAGAGAGACCCTTCCTGGGTGGGTTTCTCAGTTGCTAGTTATTCACAGGCTATTGCGGTGGTGAGCTGTATGCGTGGTGCATCCTCTGTGTCTTCTTGACAAGGGGAAATGATGGTCTTTGAAATCTTTTCTCTTGAACCAACCCTATGGTGTTCAGAATACAAGGTTGGGATGCCCAGCATAATCTCTTTATATGAGTCAGTAGGCGATGCTTGTGGGTGACAGCCAGCCATACCCTACGTGACTGAATCAGCAAATGCTGGACTGGACTGTAAACGTTGCCCCGCCGTCTCAGAAGGTGCTTGCAGCAAAGAGCCATCAGCTGTGGTGTTTTTGCAACCTGTGTGGGGCTCTAGTCAGTCAGGAGAGGCCCTTAAGTGCCCCAGGTGATGGCCATGGCCCTGAACCTCCCTGGAGACCTCTTCTCGGGCACAACCACAGCTGAGGCTGGTAGAAGAACGAGGCTGGGTGGGGCTGGCTCAGATCAGCCTGTACTCAGGCTCCACAAAGGCAGGCACAGAGCTGTCTTGGCAGAAGTCAAGGGTCTATTGCCAGGCTGCCAGGGGAAGCCACCGGGGAGTGGCTGAAGCAGCCCTATGAAGCCAAAATATCAGCTCACAGGGGAGGGAGCGCCTGGGATTCACAGTCTGGCAGATGTAAGTTGGCTTCACTCCTTTCTTCCTTTGCCCTGCAGCAGACTTCCTTCTAGCCTCTGACCTCAGGCCATAGTCCAAACCAGCTGGGCTCACCAGCAATGGCACCATAGATGGGAGCTTCCCTGGCTGGGATCCTGCCCTGCACCAAAGCACCTTTCTGTGTCTTGGACCAAGAGGCTCGCTCTCCTGTCAGTTCCGCCTGTGTGGGCTCCTTGGTGTCTAAGATTAGGTTACAAATCTCCCCTGTATGCCCTAAAGTGACATGACCAAGTCCTGGGAGTACAGATCTGACCGTAGGCCTATCCTCTGATCCCCGAGTTTAATCCTTGACTCTACCAGGGAGAAGCAAGCTGGTCCCAAGTTGCCCATGGGAGCACTCAAGTAGGCTTAATGTCCCTCCACTTTGGGCTGTGCCCCCTGCTTTGCTGCAAAGCCTGGGCAGAGGCACTAGGGATGCTTGGTAGGCAGGGATCTCACAGTCTGATTACCCCCGGGTCTGTTAGAGGCCTTTAAGAGAAAAGGTATCCACTCTCTGTGGGAGCCTCGGTGTGGCGGGCCGGCCAACAGAGGGCAAGAAGCAGGCTTAATCATCTCTCGGAGCAGCCATGCCACCATGCACGGGAGCTACTGCAGCTGCATCAGAGGTGGTGGGACAGGCAGGGAGAGTAGGAGGGCTGGCACATTGGTCTCCTGTTCCCGAGGGCTCCCCGGGCCTGCTGAACTCTCCCCTCCCCTGAAGGCAGGCTGCCCCAGAATGTCAAGATCTGGGATCACGCGACTCCCCTTGGCCTCACCAGTCCCTTGCAACAACACAGTCTGGGCAGGAGTTGAGAAATGTTTGTGTGTGGACCGGTGAGAGGAAAACTGAAGGGCATAAGGCTCTCCGGTAGACGCAGACACGCAGTGGGCAGTAAAGCGTTCTGGTAGCTCAGGTCTGCGTGAGTGGGTTGACCTCCCGGGTCTGGAAGCCCAGGGCTCTGTTCTCAGGAAGCTCCGAGTTCACTGGTGGCAGCAGGTTTGGGGCTCAGGAGGGTAGAGCAGCTCTCCAGCAGCCCCGGAGCCTGCAGTCTGCAGAGGCGAGAGGGGAGACAAAGCAAATGTCCACCTATCCTTTCCATGGGGCTCCAGATCCCTCAGGGCCAGATCTCACCAAAACACTCTTCCTTGTGCTTCCCAAGCTTCTTCCCATGGGATTCCCAGTAAGTTCCAGAACTTTTGCCTCAGATTTACACCTGGGCTCTGCTTTTCTTTGTCTAAAATTTTCCTCTTTCTGAGATGATCTGGGACCAATGTCTCTAGTCAACTGTCTGGTCTTCCCTCCTACTCTGATCTTTCTAAGGGAATTTTCAACGTACGAATGCATCCCATCCTTGGGGTAGGACATTCTAGAATTTCACACTAAAAGGACCATCTTGATATATAATAAGCTCATTTTGAATAGCACTATTAACACATGTTATTCATGCAAAGCTACCATAGCAATAAAATCAATCAAATTTGCTGTATTAGAAACATTTATCCTGAAAGGGTCTTGACCAGTTCATACAGAATTCTGTGTGTATTTTTATCCCCTCCACTGACTTTATTTTTTAAACAATGGAGTCAGTGAATGCTAAAAAAATAGCAGAAGCCACGGGTCGAAAGTTACCTTTTTTCTTATGTGAGTTTTTTAGCTGTAATCATAAATCGTGACTCAAATGACCTTGCTTATGGACCGAGGGCATCTGCTTACCTGTGGGTTTTGTTTCCATGACATAATGCCCACTTGCATATGAATTCCAGCATCATGTAACATGACATACTCCTGCCTGAGCCTACTGCTCAACTGCCCTTCTGCTCCCAGAAGTATTTATTTATTTATTCAGAATTAGAAGGAACTGGGAATAACATCAAAAGAAGAGAACTCTGTTACTTGTAATTATTCATCATTGTAGCTTCTCTAGGATTCATTTTTGTACAGAAACATTATAAATCCCCCTGGATCATATGTAAAAAGCAAAAAAAAAAAAATAGTTCTGCCTATGAAGCACAGAAGTATCACTTTATTTTTAGATGAAGAAAATGAAGTAATCTCATTCAAACTCTTTCAAAAGCTTTATAGAGGACTTTCATTTTTGACCTATCACCAGGGCAAAACCCATATCCATTCCATTTAAAGTCATGGGCTTATTTATTTATGTCAATGGTGTAAAGTAAAATAAATGTCAAAATGTAATGGAAAGTGACTTTTCCAGAGTGAGTGTTTTGTGCCTTCAAAGAAACTGTTATGAGGCGGAGAATCATATCACCCAACCAAGTCTTGTTCCCTGGTGCTGGAAATCTTAGCTAAAGGCAATTAAGTTATTGGCTATATGAGGCTTAGAAGAAAATACATATGGAACTGCAAAGTCCACAAAGTATTGCTTTCTAATACATTTGGAATTTCATGTTAGGTTCTAAAGTAGACTACTGGTTCCTGAAATTAACTCTAGAAAGGGTGATTGAAGACATAGCATCTTCTCTTGAGGCAGCTGTACATAGTAGGAAAGGATGTAGATTGGAATGCCAGATCCCTGGAGAAGCTTGCTTATTTGAAAACCTTCTGTATGTCTTCTTAATTTCATATGAAGTTGGGGATGATTCTGCCCATCCCACATGGTAGGTGGTATAGAGGAATAATGTAGGGAAGGTACCCCGCACATGGCAAGTTCAATGTATACACTCAGTTCCGTGTGTAGTCTGAAATCACACTTATTATTTGGAAAAAAATGTATTGCTAAGTATGTAATTATGTTGTTTTGTTCTTTTCTTACTCTTTTTGAGGAGCTAATACAAAGCTTATTTCTTCAAATCTAACTCAAAGGAATAAAAAAATCTTACTTGATGAACCTTAGAGGTTCAGAGAAAGTAGGTGTGGTCTGCAGCGTCAGACTCTGCCTCCAGCGTGGGACACACTCTCTGGCCAACATGGACGTGGTTTCCAAATGAGTGACAGTTTGTTCACACAGCAAGAGAACTTTAGTTATCTCCCCTGTATACCACGGCTTGTATGGCACTCTTCATAGAGCCAAGCTTTATAAATCTGTAGATTCAAGTTTTATTGACTATGGGGAATTTGAAACCAGAGGCATCCTATAAAGAATATTCCACAGATAAAGAGCTTTCTCTTTGTAAATTGCTTTATTCTATTTACCTACAGATCTGGATAATTATTGACAAGGACATTTGGCTAGAAAGACTGCCTCCTTTTCTTTCTGTGAGGAGTATTCTGCTGGTGAAGGGAAGGAATGGCTCACAGCTATCTCTACTCTTTCTTCTCTGTATTTGTATATATATCTGTTTAATGACACTTAATACAGTGACCAGAGTGGAGACATATCAGTTTCCTCTTATACTTCTCTCAGAGCCTGCATGTAAACTTCTAATAAGCGATCTTTGTGAAATGCCAGAAAAGGCACTGAACAATAATTCAGGAACAGAAATCCTTGACTTTGCCCAAGCTTGCACATGTTAGTATGAAGCTGGGAGGTTTTTTGAGGATTAAATACAAAAAAGATAATGGAATCTAGGGTGGCGCCTGTGGCTCAAAGGAGTAGGGTGCCGGCCCCATGTGCTGGAGGTGGTGGGTTCAAACCCAGCCCTGGCCAAAACTGCAAAAAAATAGATAAAAAATAATAATGGAATCTAAATATTTTTAATCATTTTTAATCTGTTAAACTAGGGTTATGCTTTTCCTGTATATTCATAAAGATTTGAGGAAATGTATATGAAATATACAGGAAATATCCTTAAAATAATAGGAATGATGTAGGAAATATCCTTAAAAAATAGAATGTATAAAAGTATTTCTCATTGTTCAAATATCAGATCAGTTACAAGCTCACTTTGATTTCCAGAGAGATACGTGCTAAATAAAAAATTACTTATTCTATAATGAAAAAGCAATATAAGTTTTTTTCTGCATATAACACATGGTTCTTGCAAAGTATTTGAAGAGTACAGAAATATACAAAAGAAAGTACAAATTTTTTTAATTTCATCCCCAGAGATAGCCATATTTGAAATTTATAGTACATCTTTCTAGACTACTTTCTATACTTATGTGCAGGTGTGTACAATCTCCCATTTTCTCTGTATACTGTCTTATGTAAATATCATATTATCATTTCAAATTTACAACTTTCTTTTTCCCTCCTAAACAATACTTCATAATGATCATTACGTGTCAATATAAATGTATCCACATTTACATTCTAATGACCACATACTCTAAATTTATATTACTAAGGAAACATAAAAAACCAGAATTCTACACTACATTTTTGGAGAATAACTTCATACTTACTTGTAATATACGTTCCTGTGTATTACAAACTGCTTTTCCCACTATAGCAGTGTTAGGAAACATTTTCTACCATAACCTATCTATGACAAAATTGTTATGATATTATTTATACCCTTGGTATATTTTAAATACATAACAAAAATGGATGATAATTGAGAATAGATTATATTGTTTTCCAAAAAGAAGGTACTGTTAATATTTTCAATATACATACAATGAGGAAAAAGGAAACTAGAAAAGTTTAACATCTTTCACAAAGTCACAAAATTTGTTAAATATGTGATTGAATCTAAAGTTAAAGTCTCAATACCTTGCTAAATATCAGGAAAATCAGGGTTCTTCCAAAAATATATTGGGATAAAAAGTTAAGTTTGAGTCCTTCCCTTATCAGAGTCTCCGATGGGGACTGATAGCTTCTGTTCCTTTTGGGAAAGATAACTTCAGCCCCCATCTTTCCATCATCTTTCTTCATAAGTTAGCTAAGCTTGGGATAGAGAGGGACAGAGGAGCTCTTTCCAGGAAGGAAGACCCATTTACATTCCGTTTCCACGAGTACTGCTGCTGCTTGTGTCCCACCCAGTAAAGTGCCAGTGTTGGGCATCCAGTGGACCCCAACCTGCAACAGTGGCCAGCAAGGGAGACAGCACCGAGGAAAGCACGAAACTTACACCAAACTTAGTGTGTGAAACCTGAAGCCTGTGAGGGCATACACTGTCCCATGTGCCTGGAGGCAGCTTGAGAGCAATGTAGCCCCTGTCCTCTTTCCCAGAGTTTTTTATTGGGTGCTTAACAGAAGATACGTGCAAGGATGCACAGCAGTAAGCAGTCAAGGTTGAGAATGAGAGAGGGGAGATTACAGTCCCCGGGAAGGTTGGGTAAAGGGAAAACAGGGACCCAGGTAGTGGAACATCTGAGGAGACCAGATAATGATGCGACGAGATGAGAGGGGGGAGAGAGTCTCATCTCCTCAGACACACAGCTTAGCTTCTCTAGTCTAAGGTACTAGTTGATGGTCTCAACTGCCTGCACTGTTGATTTCCTCACACAGGGAGAGTCACCTAGACATTCCCCTGACAGGGCACTTTCAGACTTCTTCTCAATTAAGAAAACAAGGGGGCCCACCTGTGGGCTTTTCCTTGGCTTTTGAAAGGCCCATGGGGTCTCAGCCTGTCTATTCCCACATTCCAGTATTATCAGAATGTTGACAGCAAGGTCACATTACTGTGGAACCATCTGAGTCACCTTCAGGGTCCTTCACCCATAAGCCAGACCACGCTGCTTTATGGCCGGGGCTCCCAGGCTTACACGCTTTGGCTGACTTGGGCTTTGTGTGCATAACTTTACTTGTTAAAGCTGTCCATTTTAACTGGGGTATTTTTCTTTCCTACTGTCATAAGAATATCTCTTAAATTACTGCCTGATTTTTAGCCTAAGGGCCAGGGACGTTTTCCAGGGCAGTGGGACTTATAGCAAAAGTTTAACCAGATCCAAGTCAGTTTCTCATTCTCTAGAGCTGTTTTTTTTTAACCGTTTTTATGTCATGGCACACTTGACCTTCTAGTTAATCTTCTGTGGCACACTTAACTTATTTTGATCAGAAAAAAGAGTATAAAGAGTAGACTTACTGTGCTTTGAATTTATTTCAAAAATAATTTAAGTAATAATCTTTAAAAATTTTTACGGCACACCTAAGATCCCTTCACAGAACACCAGTGTACGGAGGCACACTGGTTAAAAATCACTGCTCTAGGAGGTCATCTTCATCTGCAATTAAACCCAATTTAGGGTGGTAAGACCTCAAATATTATTTAATGTGTAATTTTTCATTTGCAGTGGGGGTTTTCCTCATGGAAATATGAGGTTTAAATAGTCACTATCTGTTGCAAAATTCTCTAAAAACTTTTATAGTCTTCTTCAAATGGATTGAAGGTTAGCACAAGAGGTTGAATCCTAAATGGGTTCTCAGAAAAGTCTTTCCATCCTCTACTCCCCCATTTCCCAGGCAAACCTATCAAGGTTCCAGTGGTTCACTTTGTTTCAGCCAATAGCAGTTAGAGATCCCCCTCCTAGTAGATTCTGGGCAGGTCTGTTTCTCTGTCACTGTAACTGAACGAGGTCAGAAACCTTTGCTCCCAAGACAAATCTTAGTTTTATACAAGTTGTTATTAATGTAATGGGATGACTGAGGCTAACTACCTTCCTGGTGAGGAAGTACTCTCACCTGCAGGGGAGTCAGCCCTGCTAGCGCTCAAATTTTGCAGCAATATTTAATCTATTGACTTGTACTTGACCTCCAGCTGCCTCCCTGACTTTCCCTCATTAACAAGCCATACATTGGAAAACTATTTATTGCTTGGTTGGCCACACGATTTGATCAACACAATCATTACAGATTCCCATGGGCTTGTTTTAAATGTCACACACTGTCTGGAAAGGCTCTCTTTGCTTCTCTTCCCAAAGCCATTTTTTTCTGTCAGCATCTTGTCCTTGTTAATATAACTGTCAAGAACTGTGAAAGGGCTGAGATTTTATCTTGCTTTCAAGTTCACAAGTTAACCTGCCCATGGATGCAGACAGGAAAGACAAGAAACACCTGTGCCATATACAAAAGCCTTTATTCCTCACAACAATAGCCATAGTCAGACTATCAACCTTTTCTTATTCCAGTCCCCCAGGGGTTGTGAAAAGGAATAAGTGAGATCTGCTTATGCAGGGGTCTGAGGTGTAAAAGAGGAAATTTTGAGCTTAAGGTACCCAAATCACTTATGGCAGCAAACTTGCCTGCTTTTCGCTCTGGTGGGGGACATTAACTATTTTGTACTGGAATAGTCAGCATCTCTGATGTTTGTTCCAGAGGGAACACTATGCCTCTCTTCTAAGGGTGTTTACTGTACAAATGTCTATGAAAAAGTCAACAAATAGTCTGGAGGAAAGGCAGGCAGTGTCTCTACTCACAGACCATTTCTTGGCAGAAATGTGAGGGAAGGAGGGAAAATTGTCTCTAACAAGATTATGGTTAGTTGGCCAGTTTTCTCTTTTTGGATTATTTTCTTTTACCACTATTTTTCAGTGTGTCTTGAATTTTAAGGTATGTAAAAGTCAAGCAAGGATCTTGTGAGAATGCATATTCTGACTTAGTAGATTGAGTTCGAGGCCCAGGATTCTGCCTTTGTAAGAAGCACTTAGACAATACTACTAGTGTATGGAGAACACTTTAAATAGAAAGATTACAGTAGGCACCAAAGTTCTGGCATTTCAGTCCGGTAACTACAGGTCAGCATTGACTCCGGCTTTTGTTTGCTAATTGCATAAACTTTCAATGCTCAGTCAACATGTGAATTCTTAGGTAAGCCTATTCTGCTGAAAGAGGTGATGCCAGTGGAGCTTTTTGTTTAATCTTGCTTTATCTGGCACTCTCACCATCTCACACTCTATGGATTCCTGCCCATATAGATTTAGAAAGTCCTACATGTTCTTCTTAATAAAGGCACTCTCTTCCTGGGTCACACTTTGTACTTCTGTACAAAGGAATCCAATTTCCATTATGGTCCTGGAGGCCTTGAGGCAATTGTCCCTAAATGCAAACATTGAATGAGGTTTATTTCAGGAAATGCTAGTTCCATTATGTTAAGTGAAATAAGCCAAGCACAGAAAGACAAATCTCACATGTTTTTACTCGCATGTGAGAGCTAGATATTAAAAACAATTGATCTCTTGGAGACAGAGAATAGAATGAAGGTTACCACATACTGGAGGGGGTAACAGGGAGGGGAAAATGAAGTGGAGATGGTTGATGGGTGTAAAAATACAGCTGATAGAATGAAAACTATTTGATAGCACAAGAAAGTAACTAAAATTAAAAAAAAATAAATTATGATGTCTTTAAAATAACTAAAAGAGTAGGATTGGAATGTTCTTAACAAAAAGAAATGTTAAATGTCTGAGGTGATGGATGGCTCAGCCACCTTGATCCGATTAACTCACATCGCATGCCTTTAACAAAACGTTACACGTACCCTACAAAGATATAGAACTATTATGTACCATAATAATTAAACTAAAAAATAAAGAAAATGCTGGTTCCATCCTCAAGGGAGGCTGTTTCTATCTTTATTGGAAGATCCAAGATGATTTGAAATCTCAAAATTTTCATTCTTGTCAGTGGCTGTTCACATGTTTTTATCCAGGTCTCAGCTTCTCATTCATTCCCCCACCAGTGCCCTTAGCTGGTTGCACTGAACATCTAAGTGGCACATCAACTCTAACCATTATAGTCATGCCTTGGGCTTGCTTCTAAATCCATGTCTGCTTCTCATCTTTAGGAGATAAAAGGATCTTTCAGTGCTCCCAAAGTGGGACCAGACCCATGCCACGCACCTGTAAGTCCCATGTACTCGGGGGGCTCATTGTGTGAGCCCAGGAGTTTGAGTCTAGCACAGACAACATAATGAGACCTCTTATGCCCACCTTTAAAGAAGAAAAAAATGTAAATAGGAAACTTATGTCTAAATCTTTAGAGCTCCACCCCAAAGTTAGTTGTTCTCTTGCATTCTCTGTTAGACATCTCAGCTTCTCCTTCACCTTGCATACATTCTCCAAGACTTCAAAAGTTAGACTGTGCCACCATCTTTGTAATGAATATTTTGATTATTATTATAATAGCAAATAGGTGCCAAAGCTGCTTACCTCCAGCACTTGTTCTGAGGGTTGTGAATGCAAGGTTTTTTTCCACCTGTCCCCTAAATTCATATGTTTAAAGCCTAATTATATATGGAGATAGCACCTGTGAGGCAGTGGTTAAGGTTAAATGGGGTCATGAGGGCCCTGCTTCAATAGGTCTGGGGCCCTGACAAGAAAAGGAAAAGACACAAGGCACATTCTCCCTCCCTCCACCTCTCTCTCTCCCTCTCTCTCTCTCCCTTACTCTCTCTCTCTGTCCCCCTCTTAATCTCTCTCTTACCCTCTGTCTGCCTCTTTATCTCTCTTTCCTCCTCACTGTCTCCCTCCCTCCCTTTCACTCTCTCTGAACCACCAAGGAAAGGTCACATGAGTACACAGTGAGAAGACAGCATTCTACAAGCTAGGAAGACAGCCCCAACAGAATTCACACCTTGGCACCTTGATCTTGAACTTCCCTGCCTTCAGAAACTGTGAGAAAACAAATTTCCATTATTTAAGCCACCAAGCCAGTGGTATTATCTTCTGTCCAAGAAGACAAAGACACCCTGCCACCACCAGTGGTCATCTGAATTATTGTCAGTCTACCACCTGCCATGGATTACCCATTACTCATTTCTTTCTGCCAGAAGGATTATCCTTGCACTCCTCAATATGTAAGTAACCAAATGCCAGGATTACATTTTGACAGCCTCTTTCCTGAGGCCGTTGATGGTTCCAATTATTCTATGAGTCAGCACTACAAAAGATAATAAGATGTTAAACTCATATTTGGTAATTCCAGGAGGGTTTAATTAAAGATCTACTTACTGTCATCTGAGCAGTGTATTTGGAGACCCGTAAGAGATAGAGCATCTCCTTACTAGGGCTGAGAAATAAAAAAGACAGTGGTTCCTGGGAGCTGGAAATGGACAGTGTCAAGGGGATCCGGCTGTCAGACCTGACCTGGGGCCTTGGGACAAGAGAGTCAGCCATGCCAGCCCTCCATAGTAGTGGGGTCGGGATCATTCCTTCTCTCAAATCTCCTTAATCACTCTTTCTTCAAGTTCTTCCTGCTCCCCTCCAAGAAGACTGGAAACACATTGCTTATACCGAAGCCTTTCTTAATTCCAAGGATGAACATAAATTTCAGTATGAAATTTCATCTTCTGCTTGTGGTATTTCTTCCAGCCTAACCATTTATCAGCTGTCAGAGGACCTTGTCTTTCACCTTTGATGTCAACCACTAAAGCCTCACTCAGACGGTCACTTGTGGAACTTGTTGGATCTCTGTGTTGAGGACACACATTTTCTGGTTGAAGGATCAAAATGGATGCAAAGTGACAAAAGGGACGATTTGTGTGGTGTAACTTCCGCAGGGCCTGAGCTTCGCCTCCCCCATGTGTGCTGCACTCTGGGAGGCAGACCTCGGTGGGGAGGAAGCAGGAGGGCTGTTGGGGTGCTGACACGCAGGCCTCCTTCCTGGGCTCCTGTGGCCTGACTTCCATCCTCCACAGAAGGGGGAAGGTTTTCTGCGAGCTGATCCTTTTCACACAGATCTCTGCTTCTGAGATTTGCTAACTGTCCTCTCTTATCCAGGGAAGATAATTTTACCTCAATTTTTATTAGTCCTGCATTACCCTGGTTTATTTTATGTCTTTCTATCTATCCTCACCACACTTTGGGAAATAGTGCCTTCATCAAATTATCTCCAATTACCAGTTTGAGAGGGCCATCTGCTTCCTTTCAGGGCCCTGTGTTACATAGCCTCCCTGGCTTACTGGGCTATGAAGTACAGAATTATAACACTTTACAGGAGGGGATACTGGGATAATGGGAGCGGGGCCTATTTTGTTCCAGAGTTCTATGAATTACTCTATTAACAAGTTGACCCAATTACAACACAAGCATTGGGGAAAGAGACAAGGGAGAGGAGGGAGGGGAGGGGAGGGGGGGAGGATGGGTGCAGGGCGAGTAATGAGTAATTGATGTGTCCACATTTATGGTGCATCTTAGAAGAGTACAGATGAAACTTACTAAAGGTAGAATATAAATGTCTGTACATGCCATGAATGCTATGTCAACCAGTTCGATGAAAATATTTCAGATTGTATATAAAACCAACACATTGTACCCCATGATTACATTTATGTACACAACCATGATATAATAAAAAAAGGAAAACAGACAAACAAACAAGTCGAAACCACGTAGTTTGCACAGATCTCAGCTTTATTTTTTCTCTTTCTCTTTGCTTACATGATGAAATTTCCTTTGTAACTTCAAGGGCTACATAATGAAATTCATTTTATGGGTGGCACATAATTTATCAGTCTGATTCTTTTATGCTGAAAAGTTATGACATTTTGTGTTTTTCACTAATAAGAATCAAAAATATGATACACATTTTGGGGGATAGTACTATCTAATCTTATTTCCTAATGTATATGTGTATGTATGAATATATATGTGTACTCAAATACTCAAGATTATAATATCTATATATTCTATTTTACAAAGAGGTTCTAATTCAAGCTTTCTGGTTGAAATTTTTTTCTGAAAACCCGGCTGAACATATAGGGAAAATAATACTGTTAGTGCTGTTGTCATGTAATGAACCTGCTCCCAGAAACAATTCCTGGAGCTAACTCTTATTTGCTTATTTTGAGCAGATTAGCAACAGTGCGGATGATGAGGCCTTCTATTTGAACAGTATTGTGGAGTTTACAAAGTAAACTGTGTATGGCCAGCTAATCTGCCCTGCGTGGTCCGCTGGACATAAACATTCAGGCCTTATGTAGGTGGCGCCTGTTCCCTGGGTTTCCAGTATGCTCATTTACATTCGTTCACATTTTACCGTTTTGCAGATGAGACCATAGGATCTTAAAGAAACAAAAAAGGGCACAGTCATGGAATTAAGATGATCGTGTTGGCTTCCCAATTCTTGATGCTAAGTGTCTTTTTCCTTTCTCTGCGCCAAGCAGGGGGTGTATCAGTGGCTCAGAGCCTGTGCTTTTTCTTCAGCTATGTGGGTGCTCATCAGGTCCCCACAAGATAAGATCTTGTTCATTAAAAATTATTTACCATCTATCCCAAGGGAAACCCTGGCTACTAAATACTTTCTCAAGGAAAGTTCCAAAAGGCCCCAAGGCACATCACTGGCCCCCTAATTAGCAAGTTTGGGCAAGACTGTGAATCTCTCTGGGGATTCACAAAAGATTACAATTAATTGGGAAAGTTATACCATGAAGTCCATTATATAAAGAGAGTTCAAACAAAATCGCTATCTTTTTTTTGTGCTTCTCTGGTTAATACTAAGTGCCATTAAAGTTTGAAAACATATTTTTTTTCTAATGGAACTTTGAATTCTTTATATAGACTCTGGTGCTGCGTCCTCATTTTCAGGAGAGTGGAAACAAAGTCAAAGTTGTGGAAATTTGCAGAAGGCGTGAATGACCTATGGGAAGAGGTGTGGCCAACCTCCCTTCTGCAGAGAATAACCACTCCCACTTTCTGCAAAGGGCAGAGCCCCGGGTAAGAGAAACTGTGATGCCGTGAAAATGGCCCTTCTGATGAGGAACGCTGTCAGCACGTTTCATGCCTTGTGTTTGTTTTTTGTCTATCTCCGCCTCCCACTTAATCCTTCTTCCCACCCACCTAGATAGCCATGTGCTCTCTCTTGTAAGAAAAAATATTCTGGACCCCCTTTCTCACTTAAAACACGATTATTTTCCTCTGTCTCGATGTTGACAAACTTCTTGAAATGATATTATATCCCAATGCTTCTCAAATTTTAAGGTGCATTCGGATCAGCAGGGGACCATACTAAAATGCAGATCTTGATTAAACATGTCAAGGACAGGTCTGCATTTTCATATTTCTAACAGACTCCCGGGGATAATGATGTAGCTTAGTCACAGTTTGAGTCAAAAATGCAAATTATATTTGACAAAACTCTTACCATTCCTACGGACTGAATATGTCCCCCAAATTTAAATGCTAAAGACACCATGTCATACATAATGACATTTTGAGGTTCACACTTTGGGGTGTAATGTAGTTAGGATTAGGTTATGAAGGCGAGGCCTTGAGATGGAATTGATGGCATTATAAAGAGAGGAAGAAGCTGAGCCTGATCTTTTTCTCCTCTACGTGAGGACACAGCAAAAAACAACCATCTGCAACTCAGAAGAGGGTCCGCCTGACACCCAATTTACTGGTACCTTGATCTTGGACCTTGCATCCTCTGAAACCTGGAAAAATAAACATTTGCAAGCCCCTCCCCTAGTCTGCAGTATTTTTATAATAGCAGCCCTGACGAAGACTAAATCGCTGTCTAATCTCCCCCATTTTCTCTTCACTTTTCGACTCATTGAATCAAGTTCTCACTCCATCAATCTCCTTCCTGAACAGACCAGTGACTTCTGTGTTACCAGCTTTTCATCATCCTTCTCATAACCACTTGACCACTCAGCCTCCTTTTCTTAAAACTCTGTTCTCTCTCTATGCCTCCATACGATATTTTTATATTTCTTTCCTTCCTTTCCGGAATTCTTCGTGGTCTCTCTTCTGCTCTTCCTGGCACAATGAATGTCATTTCTAAGCTATACTGTTCATCCTCTTTTCTCTGCTCCCTGAACTCCTTTTTTATCTCATTTATCCTTAATTATTTCATGTTCCGAATATTTCAAATTTTGTATTCTTTGTCTCTTGCTTTACCTCTGATTTCAATATCCCTCCTAATTGATTAATTTTGTCCTGGAACTCATTTGGATATACTGATGATTCCTTAAACAGAACATATCCCCAAATTATCAAATCTTTGGATATTCAATGGCCACAGCCCTCATATGCCAGTCTCAGGCCTTTGGTTATAGTTAGTCTGGGCTTGGGGGAAACTGTACCTACTTTGGAAATAAACTGTTAATTATAGAACAATTTTGGGTAAGCACACAGAGCTAAAGACGGTGTGCAGAGTTCCATAACCCCCACACTCAGCTTCCCTGATCATTAACATCGTACTAATACGGCGTATCAGTCACAAGCAATGACCAAATATTGGCATGTTGCTATCGACTAAATGTTATTCTTTATTCATACTCCCTCAGTTTCCCCAATGTCCCTCTTCTGTTTCAGGAATCTAGCTGAGGTATAATACTGCATTTATCAGTCCTGTCTCCATATACTTGTTTTGGTTGTAACACTTTCTGGGATGTTCCTTGTTTTTGATAACTTCGGCAGTTTTGAGGGTCACTGGTTAGGTACTTTGTAGATTGTCTCTCAGTTAGGAATTTTCTAAGGTTTTTCTCATGATTAGCTTAGCGTACAATCTGGGAGAAAGGCCGCAGAGGCAAAGCACCCTCTCATCACGTCCTGTGAATGGTGTGTGCAGTCAGCAGGACTTACTGCTGTCGACGTTAACTCCACCTGCCTGGCTGGACTGCTATAAAGTTATGACTTGTTCTTCTTCCTTTCCACATTCACACTGTACTTTCTGGTAAAAAGTCACTGTGCATGTCCGGGCTTTGAATAGGGAGAGATGTCTCCCAGGCCTTTAAGCATGGAGAGTGTTTTGTTGGGATGAGATGAGAAGAAGCCCTTCTCTTCCTGCCTCCCATCAGAGCCATAGCAATATTCAGAAATTATTTATATCACAGTATTAATGGTATGCTATGCAGATAAAGTGAAAATTAAGGTCTTCTATACCCAGCTGTGATTGGTCATAAACTACCTAAAAGTGATATTATTTTTCACAACTGCTGAGGGAAATTGAGATAAGAATGGTTGATTGAATTTGTACAGGCGCTATTTTATCCTCTGCTGGTACCAACTTTCTATGACATAAAATTGCTTCTTTTTAATCAGTGAAACTTTTGTGTTTGGATCAAGAGAAGGACCAGTTAAGAAATTTCTGCATAGTTTTCTTTAAATATTTACCATCTAGCTATTGTTCAACATGTCTTGGGAGGAATACTTCTCACATGAATGACAGCGTCTGTGGAAAACTCTCTGTCCTGAAGGAGTGACAAACAAAACGTGTGACTTTCCCCTGTGGCTGTGACCAACTTTCTATGAATTATATCATGTGAGCTGTACTAAAATGTCATGTGGGTCCTTTTAGGTAATACCTGGAGAAACAATTCTATATTTAAAATACAAGCCCTGCATTTACTTTCCTTTATAAAGAAAAAGCTTGTAGGATAGCTGTGAGTCAGTACAAGGTACAGGTGCAAAAAAGGTCAACTCAGCTACGAGACGGCACATCACAGACACACTCATCATATTTTCTTTGAAATGTTCTGTTTTTAAGGAAGAATAGTGATTTCATCACCATCACAAAATACACAATTGCATGATGTAGCTCATATCACTTTTTTTTGACAATTCTGACACATTTCTTCTGAATTTGTTTTCCCCCATTCCTTTGCCACATATGAATTTAAGATCACTAGACACAGGATGTCATGTACTTTAAGAATATCTTGTCATTCTTTTCTCCCTCCCTTCCTCTCTTCCTTACCTCCTCTCTCGTGAAAATAATAGAGTGAAATCCAAAAATACAAAGATCTTATTCTTATGATGACCTGGGCATCACTAATGGTCATTTAAATGGGTCACTGTTTTTGGTCTCTATAATATATACTTTTCCTAAGTAATCTAATGGCTCCTCACCTTCTTGATCATAAGTAATTTTTTGGTGTGGGGTATAACTTCATTGGCTGTGCACTTTGTATGTAAACAGGAATAGAGACAGTTCTGTATGTACTGATATTTTGAAGTACTTTTCACTGGAAAAGCATTTTGCCTTTTTTCTCACCTAATCAATACTCTTTGCCTTTAAATTTAAGTATCTCACTTTCTCCATATAGGATGCCATGGACAGTGTTCATGTAACTAACATCTTCCTTTCTCTTCCTTTGTAGCGCACACATGATTAATCTCTCTCATTTGGGTGTGTCATTTATATATTTATTCATTAGAAATTATCGTGAGTATTTACTGTACGTCAGGCACCATGGTAGGAAGCGGCGAGCAGAGAGGCAGAGCTGCTGTGGCTGACGGTGTGTGCCTGTCTCTGTGTTTCTACGTTTCTATTGCATGTGACAGGTGCCAAGGGTCGCACTCTGCAGTTTCACTGTATTCTGTTTAGTTCCTGAGATGGACAGTCCTATGAAAATGTTAAATGTTTCACAGACATATTATCAGAAGCTTGAACAAACACTTTTTGTGTTTTCCTTGACGTAAATATGTAAGGAACATAAATATGCTTTAAAAATATAACCGTGTGTTTAAGTAGAAATCTCTTTGCTAATTCCCAAATTGGTCATCCATTATCCTTCAGTATTTTCAAATTGTAGACTGTGTAGTTGTGTTGACGTTTATGAATTTGTGAATGGTTTTGCCATCTTGAGTGAAAGGCCTAAGGACAACGATCATGGTAGAGTCATTAGAATGAATTGAACGAGCTTTCTAACCAAATGTTTGTGTCTCCCACCCCCCAAAATATTCATTTCATATGTTGAAGTCCTAACCCTTAATTGCGTATTTGAAGGCAGAGTCTTTGGGAAGTGATAAAGTCTTGATGAAGCCTTGAGGATGGAGGTTTAATCTTTGAATAACTGTTCTTGTGAGGAAAGACAGAGACACCAGGTGCATGTGTTTTCTCCATCCCCCACCCCTTCTGAGGACACCGTGAGAAGGTCTTTACTACAAGCCAGAAAGAAAGGCTTTACTATGACGCAAACCGGCCAGCAGCTCGATCTTGGACATCCCAGCCTCCAGAGCTGTGAGAAATAAATGTCTGTTGTTTGAACACAACAGCAACAACAAAAAAGCTCTCGATTCAGGAAGAAAGTCAGGGAGTTGAGTAGGAAAAATATTAAGGCAGAAAAGAAATGACCATTAAAAGATGCACTCTTAAGTAATAATAAAAATTAACTAGAAATGTTCAAGTATTTGTCATATTGATGCTTATTAATTTCTTTTAAACAATTTAAATGTTCAATGAATTGTCCTAGCAATGTTTATTAATTTCTTTTTAAACAATTAATTGATGCACACATTCTTCAGAAAAAGCCTGGAAAGGGATACTTTTAAAAATCTAAAACTTTGAGTGTGAACTCAAATTCTGGTATTATCTCAATCACAGAAATGAGGAAAAAGAAAATTGGTCAAAGCCACATTTTTAAATTAAAACAAAAAACAACTGTTCCCTTCTCTCTGCTGCAAACAAATACAAATTCTTTGAAAGAAGTCTGGAGAAGCCTCAAAGGACTAAAAGTGGACCTTCCATTTGATCCCACAATCCCATTACTAGATATCTACTCAGAAGTAAAAAAAAAAATCATTTTACCATAAGGACATTTGCATTAGACTGTTTATCGCAGCTCAATTTACAATCACCAAGATGTGGAAACACCCTAGTGCCCATCAACCCATGAACGCATAAACAAACTGTGGCATATGTGTACAGTGGAGTACTGTTCAGCCATAGGAAAGATGGAGACAACATTTTTGTATTTACCTGGATGAAGCTAACAACATTCTCCTTAATGAAGACTCTCAAGCATGGAAAAACAATACTCAAATTTAATTTGAAACTAGTAGAACAACAACTACAGGCCCACACAACAAGAAGGCGGGATGAGGATGGGGTTTGGCATGCTGTCACCTAGCGGGCACAACATAAGGGTACATGGCACACCTACTGGGTGAAGGACTCAATCATGACGGGGACCTTACCTAACAAATGAAAAGAATGTAACCTAATGGTATGTAATCTTATATTAATAATAATAATAATAATGGGGATAAGAAAAGATTGATACATAATCTTTTACCTATTTATGGGGTATATGTGACCATCTTAATAAATATGTTAGCCAAATGTTTTTTAACAATGTTGATTGATCCTTGTGAAATTATTTTTCTTTGAAGCAGAAGAAATGAGACAAATAATGAAGGAAATACATTTATAATTGACAGAAGACTTAACTTTTCTTTCAGGATTAACACAGCACAGATCTATGTCGAAGAATGATGGTGATAAAAGAGAAAGGTCTATCACCAGCTAGAAGAGGAGGGCATCAAAGAAACCAAATGAAGATGGTGAATTACATCAGGGTTATAACCCCCATCTCAGTTTTTAGTCTATTTCTTATCTTGATAGGATGCTTGAAGATATATTCCAGGAGAAGGCTCTGGTATACCACCCCAAATCTCAGAACTGAAGCTTTGGAGCAGAATCCCTATTTGAAGTCATAAAGTCAACTTACTTATCATCTTTTGAAAAGGACTATAAAGATGGACCAGGAATGTGTGAATAGCAGATGAATAAGATCAGGTGTCATGGATGAGAAAACTTGGTTTATAGCGCAGTGAGTAGAGATGAGCGGGACTGTCCTCTCTGGAACATACAGCATCTCACCCTCTCCAGGGAGCCCTGAAATGCAGTGACAACACAGCACCAATATTAATAGCTTAATTTTTTTCCTGTGCTTGAAATGTAAAGTACTTTGATGTAAATTATCACACTTGAATCCCACATTTTTTTTTCCTGTGATGTAGGCAAGAATACATTTTTCTGAAGAAGAAAACCAATACTCTTTAACTATTAAAAGGTTGCTCAAGGTCATTCAGCTATAAAATGGCAAAACTGGGACTTGAACCAAAGTCCCCAGCCCTTCATCTAGTGCCTCATACATCAATTGCCATCATGACCTGACTACTGATCTGTTTTTCAGATTTCACAGAGTACAGAATCTAGTTTACCGTAATCATCTCATCTCAAACCCAGTAAACCATTACAAGGCAAATCAATCTTAAGCAAATATCAGTAATCCTAATCGTAAATTAATGATTTGTAACTTGTGATCCTATTTTTTGAAGTTTTTTTAAAAAGTTGGCATAGCCTGTGATATTTTGTACATTTGCTTTAAAGTTACTAGCCCCTGAATGGCCATGCTGGGTGGAAGTAATTGAGCATAGTCACATAAATAATGCAATGAGAAAAACATATTTTAAGTCTAAAATAACATCAACCACATCCTCACTTGAAGAGGTAATATATATTATTATGCAATGAGTACAATTTTTACCTTTCATAAAGATGAAGTAATTATATCTGTGATAGTAGCTGTGTGTCTAGTGAAGAGCAGGCATTGTAATCACAGTTAATATTTCTCCTCACACTTATTTGATGGTTTTTGAAAAATGGTGAGAATTGTTGTCATTCTGAATCAGTGAATACGGTCAATAAATCTTAAATTAATGGTTGTCCTAAAAATACTTCTAATAGGCAACTTAGTAGTGAGGCGTTGTTATTTTAATAGGAGTGACCTTATGACCTATAGTATGTGTGTGAAATAAGCAATTTAGGCAGTTAAAGAAAAAGTTTACTGAAAGCCTCCTAAAGCAACTGGTATGTAAACCTATAAAAGGTTAGAAAAGTTCAGGGAACCAAAGTTGGTATTTTTATGGAATATTTAAAGCCAGACATAAATATTTTAGCACAGCGCTGCTCAGTCATCTGAAGTTTATGACTTTGTTCAAAACCATTTATCTAGTCAGAAGCTAGCCCTAAACTATAGTTTAATACTTCTGTTGTACAATTGCAGAAAATGAATAGTAGTGATTCTCAATTTGAAGAATTCTGTGTAGCTAAAATAGTTAGAGTGAGAAAATTGTTGGAGGCAGCTAATACAATCCATATAAACATGGGCATTCCACTGAAGAGTAATCATTTTCTTTTCAGCAGTCTGAGAATTATACGCTTTGAAGTATTTTTTCCCTATGATAAAAATGTGGACCTTTGCCGAAACCTCATGAAACAAAGAAAGAAGGTAATAAATATTAATAGAGCTGTTTACATGGTTCTGTAGCTGAATTTATGCTTGCAATAATACAGGTACACTCTCCAAATTGCTGGCAAGGGGAAGAAATGGGCTTTATTAATGTCTACAATTTCAAAGTGCTGCTCCAGATTTTACTCAGGAAATTATTGCTTAAAATCATTGGAATGTGTAAGACTGTTTTCCTTTAGTTTCCGTCCTGTACCTTATTTCTATTACTCTTTCATTTTGAAAATTTCAAGGTTAAGCAGTTAGCTCTTTTATGGTACAACAAAATAAAAATGAAATTTCATTAAAAAGTAAAGTTTTTGCTAAGGTACCAGATAACACTAAAGTTTCAGTGCAATCACTGTGCCACCATAACAGTGAAGAATTCTGTAAAAATGAAGTTATCTTCCTCATGTCCTAAAAGAGAGTGGAAGATGTCATGTTGTTACAGTGAGATTTCTCCAGGCCAAGGACTTCGTATTATCCACTGCTTTATACCAAGTGCCCCAAACTGTGCCCAGTATAGAGTGTTTAAGAAAAACTTTTGAATGAATTAATGAATAATTATAATGATGATAAATTCAGTATAACCTATCTTTACTATATGTAGATTACAAGACTGATATTTACTTTATGTCTTCACTGAGATATTATACTAGGGCACCAAATGCAATATGTCTAAAATCAAACATTATTTTCTCTCACAACAGATTCCTTATTATTAATTCTCTATTTTGATTAATATTAGCAAATATTTCCTGACACTCCAGGTGAAATCTCAGTTGTATTTCACTTCATATCATCATCTCAGCCTCTTGAAAGGTCAACATTTAAGTATTTTAAGGGAAATATTTTTCATTTACCCACATATCTTCTAGTTCCACTGTCACTGTTGTAATTTACATATGTAGGATGTGTACCCTGACAAGTGTAAGAGTCACTTATCTGAGCTACTTGCTTTCAATTTCTGCTTTTTTAAAATCACTCTGAGATTATAGGAGCAGTCCATTGTATAAATTTGGATTAAGTTGTGCTAAATGCATAGGGACAAAAAAAAATAGAAGCATGCAAAATAGAGATAGCAGGTTTTATTTATTGAACATGTACGGAGTCCACAGGCAGACCACAGCAGGACTGTGTGACAGCCTCGTGACTGCAGAGAACGAGATTCCTTCTATTTTGCTCTTTTGCTACTCTTCACGAACCACCTCATGATCAAAGATGGCTGTGGGTTCTACCCAACAGTTTACATTCGAGTCAGCAGGAAATGAGAAAGAAAATCTGGGAGTGCTCCTTGAAAGGCCATTTTCCATGAATCACACAAAATACTTGCACTTAATGTCACTGGCCAGAACATAGGTATGTGGTCACACAAGGCTGGGAACTGTAGAATTCCCAGCAAGAAATGGATGCTGTGATACTTTACTGTCATCACCAAGCCCAGTGCTTTACAGATATTATCATCCCTAAGCCTCACAACACACATGTAAGGGTGGTATTAATAGTCTCAGGGCTAGGTCATGAAACAAGCATCCTTGGAGAGGTTGAATAATGCTACAACTTCATTGTCCTTAAATTACATGTAGTTCCTACCACTCTTCTTGCATAACCATACTGTTCCTTTCTGTCAGGGACTGATTATCAAGCTTTTTAGATATTCAACAAAATCTTCCTGTATAGATGAATCATTGATTAAGAATGAAGGGGAGGAGTTTAATAGCATCTGGAAAAATCACAGTCATAGATGAGCCTCAAGTAATATCTAGTCAGAATATTTATCTCTTCACTGGTACATGGTTATCATGGAAGGAACACATTTACTACCTCAAATTTCTCAAATGCTAAGTTAGAAGCCCAAATGATCTAGCATATAGGAAGTTAAAAAGGAAAACCAGTTTGGTAGTTAAAACTTATTTTTATTTAGAATACCCGGATGAAAGCTATAAATTTGCTCTATATTAGGGCTGAGTACATTGGATACTTTTTCTTCCATTCTTGAGATACTTTGCTAAGAAGAATATGTTCCAGCTCCATCCATGTAAACACAAAAGAGGTAAAGTCTCTTTACTTTCTTTATCTTTCTTTAAGGCTGCATAGTATTCCATGGTATGAAGGCTAAAACCCAATTGTAGCACAAGAATACAGGGAAAAGGGAAAGGGAGGGGAGGGGAGGGGGGAGGATGGGTGGAGGGAGGACAATTGGTGGGATCACACCTACGGTGCATCTTAGTAGGGTACTGGTGAAACTTATTAAATGTAGAGTATCAATGTCTTTATATAGTGATTAAGAAA
>CAUYRH010055086.1:0-26283 GCA_963574655.1 Perodicticus potto | reverse complement strand
ATTCTACCCCTGCCTCAAGAGTCTCCCTCTAGTGCAGTGTTTTTAAACCTTTTTTGTCTCAGGGCACACTTGAACCTATAGTTAAACTTCCGCAGCACACTTAAATTATGTTGATCAAAATAAAAAGTAAGAAAAAGAATATACTTCCTGTGCTTTGAATGTCTTTTCGAAATAATTTAATTAGTGATTTTTAATCATTAATCTTTAAGATGCTCTTATGGCACACCAGAGAGCCATAGGACACCAGTTGAAAATCGCTGCTGTGGTGTCTGGTTGCAAACAGGTGCCCCAACACACTGCCCTCAAGCAGCAAGGGCACCTCCAGTTGAGAGCTTCCTCGCAGAAACTTGCCCTCGTCCTCTTTGCTGGTCAGGCACTAGGAGGGCCGGATGAGTCTACCCATTCGCATCTGGAGATTGTTTATTCACGTCCAAGGCCTACTGCCAGAGAGAAGTCGGGGAACTGGGCACTCCAAGGAGTGAACTTCTATTTTCAAAAGAAGTTCAAAGCACAGTTAAGTATGACTCCGGTAAGAGCCCTGTGTCTGAAGTGCACTTTGTAATGTACCTAATATAGTGCTGACTGTGAATTTAGTCCCAAGTAAAAATGCTTTGAGGATATAACCACTTTAAGACAGGGGGATATTGTGTAACTTTGTAACATACGAGGGGGAATCTGTTTAATGTATACTATGATGGCTAATAACATCACCCATGTTTACTTTTTCTGTGAGAATAAAAGTAACAAAGGCAGAGGGTACAGACACTCTGGGGGATATCCTCCCTGTTCTCCATAACTGCTGGCTTCTCTGTAAACAAAAGTCAAACTGTTGATCTCTCCCTCCCTGGATTGGCTTGAGTGACAGGCAGACTGATGCCTTGTTCCAGTAACAGTCCCACAGTATGGGTTTCCTTTGGAGGACGGATGCTCAACTAGTTCATCACAGCTCAGACCCACACTGTACTCTCCATCAGTTCTGCCTACACAGGCTCCCTTGCCTGCCAAGTTCAGCAACGTGCTCAACCTGCTCAATCCTGGGGGTACGGGGGTACGGGATCTCGCTTGTGTGTCTGACCTGCTGGCATGCATCTCTGGGGGTGCCAGTAGGCACGGAGCTCCCAGACCAAGCGCTCTGGGTCCACTGCCGGTCCTTAAGGAGAAAGGTGTGCATAAGACTCTCCGTGGAGACTTCACTCTGGAGGAAGCACCAGCACAGGGGGTGTGGCCACTCTGACAGTCTTGGCCCAATCTGTCCGCCCAGCTGCAGTGCGCAGGGGAGGAAAGGAGTCTGAATGGAAGACTGCCAGGACTCCAGCCTCTCTGGTCCCTAACCCTGGAAGGAAGCCTGAATGGCACGTTCAAGCTCTGGACTCGCTCACGTTCTCCACACAAATCAGTGGCTGCCACAGAGCCTGGGCTCATGAGGGTAGAAAAGCTTCTTGGCAACTCAGTAGCCCACTGACTAGTAAAGGTGTGTGGAAAGGAGAAAAGGAACCTCCACCGCCTCCTTCACTGGGCTCTGGGCCTCTCTGTGTGTGATCCTTGCCAATATCTTATTTTCTTTTTCCTGTTCCCATCGGCTTCATACTTTTCTTCCATGATGTCCCCAGCAGGCTCTGGCACTTCTTCATCTGAGTTACACCTGAGCTGTGCCCATTCCCCTGACTCCTTGTCTGAAACCCTTCCCTCCAGAACAGTCTGGCAAGTGATACTCCAGTCGGCCATGTTGCTTCCCTTTGAATATTAATCCATTATCAGATATATGATTTGCAAATATTTCCTCCCATCTGTGGGTTGCCTTTGCACTCTCTTGATGGCCCACCATTTTTAAGTTCCCCTTTTCTTCACTTCAGCATTCACTTTTTCGCTGCAATCCTTTGTCTGTTTTATAGAAATTTGACAAAGCTGATTCTGTGAGTATTTACTTGATTTTTTGATGTGTCTGTGGAGAAACACTTGTAGGGGTACCGGCATCTGTGCCCTTGTAAGGTCAATCAGTCTCCCATTTTGTGAAGGCAAGTTTAAAGTCTTTTGTGAGTTAGAAAGGAAAAATCCTGGCGGATTTTCCAGGCCTACTCCCTTAAGAGGATTAACTGCCTCCAAATGGTCGGTTAAAGGATTATTACTTAGCATAAGAATAACCTTGGTAAAGTAGTTATCAGTTAAGCCAGTTAAACCTTAGCCAATAAGGATAGTTTTACATAATAAGTAGTTATCAGTTAGTCCAGTTTATCCATAGACCTGTAAGTACCAGGCCGTAAAAGGCCTGGGGTCAGGTTTAAGTCATATGTTTATTGATTAAGTCATAGGATTAAATCATGTGCTTGTTGATTAAGTTATGTGCTTATATAAGCTGTTGGAAAAAATAAATTTGCTGTAATGCCTGAGCCAGCTTCAGCCGCTGAAATGCCTGAGCGAGCGTCAGCCATTCCCTTTCAAGTCAATCATTTTATCTGCGGCGCTGCCTCTGCGTCATTGATCAGGAGGGCCAGGTGGCAGCAACAAACACTCCCTTGGAGCAACCCACTCCACCGTTTTTGCTAACACCACCACATCTGCTTTTCTCTATGAATAAAGTCTTATTGGTGCACATCTGTGCCCAGGCACTGATGTGCTGTCGATGGCTGCTGTGGTGAACATCTTCTGACGTCATTCCTGTCTCCCACTATTCACATCCTTCTGCAATCTTCCTTTTTGAATATGGGTTAGATCTAGCAACTTGCTTCTGGCAAATATAATGAAGCAAAAGGGATAGGATGTCAGGTCCTTTCTGTGATTGGGGTTGGAAAGACCGTGACTCCCTCTTGCTCTTTTTCTCTCCCTACTGCCTTCTCGGTTTGCACGTTTTAATAAGCAAGCTGCCATGCGTGGAAGGACCTCATGGCAAGGAACCAATAGTGGCTTCTGGGCAACAGCCAGCAAGAAATTGAGGCCCTCAGTCAAATGACCTTTGAGAACTTAATTCAACCACCAACTGCCTGGAACTTGGAAACAGATCCTTACCCAGATGAGCCTTCAGATGAGACCACACCATGGGCAATACTTTATTACAGCCTTGTGAGAGACCAGGAAGCAGGGGATCCTGCTAAGCCATTCCAGGATTCTTAATCCACAGAAACTGCACAATAATATATGTGTGTTGTTTTCAGCCTCTAGATTCTGGAGAAAGTTGTTATACAAGAATAGACAACTAGTACAGCTAGTTGTAGCACTACAACATTAGAGTTAATTATTGCGACAGAGACCAGAAGAGTCACAAAGTATATAGGCAGTCCCTGAGTTACAAACAGCCAACTGATATAGGTCTCACACTTATAGAAGGAGGCTATTATAGCTAACAGGTAAATGTATTTGTTCCAGCTGACACACACCTTCAACTTAAGGACAAACTACAGAACCTATCTTGTGTATAACCTAGGGACTTCCTGTAATATTTTCCAACTTACATACAAGTTGAACCTAAGAACAAACTTACAGAACCTATCCCATTCGTGACCCAGGGTCTGCCTGTAATATAGTTTTACTCTCTGGCTCTTTTCAGAAAAAGTTCTGTATGAGAATGGAAGCAAGGGGGCCGGCAGGTACAGCTTTCTGTGACCCAGTAAGAAAGGAAGAACCAACCACATGAGCACCAGTACCTACATGAGCTGCAAGAGCACAAGATAGTAAAGATTGTCTCCATCAAATGTCTGTCTTGAACTCAAACCATTTTCTTGGTATAACCTCAGAACTTCTTAAGTGGAGGGTCAGTGACAGATGTGTTACCTACACCATTCACACACGGTCCCCCTTTATTTCCAAGAAATTCCTGCGAGGGCTTTGGAACGAGACTACCGCAGTGATTCTGATGATTAGGGAGGCTTAGGAACTACCACCTAAAACTTCCCTAGGAAATCTATCTTATAGAATTAATTTATTTAACATACTCTTGCACAGAATAAGTGCTTCTTAAAACAAAAGGGAAAGCTAGCCTTTATCTGGACCAAGTGTGTTGTTTTCTAGATGAGAAAAAGGAGGCTCAGAGAACCTAAAAGTCTATCTAAAGGCCACAAAGCCCAGGGTACAGAAGAAACATAAAAGCAGAGTCCTCAATTCCCAGTCCAGTCTTTTAAAAACAAATTATTATTTAATTTAGTTTATGGGAAAATTATCATGAAATTTGATTCAATTAAATGTGAATTCATATGGTTTCACTGAAATAAGAATCATCTGATATGCATATTTGTTGAATAATTTACATCAAAGAAAAGGGTTTCACTACTAAATTTGCAGTTTCTCCTGGAGATATCCAAAATAAGTCAGCACTGCCCTCTACTGGGTAATTTGTGTTTATTATTCAATAGTTGTGTCAACAATGACTTAAACAGAATTTTTATATATTTTTTTTAATTTCGACGAAAGATACATGAAAACCAGGACATCCAAGCTCACGTCTATTAATCTATTCAGATAAAATTTTCCTCCTCCAAAAGAAGACTTGATTTTCTAGGTTTGAAACTATATAAGTTTAAAAAATGAATTCTGATGTGTTGACAAAGAAGAGAAAGAGAGAGACAGAAAGAGATGGAGACAAAGAAAAGAGAAAGAGAGAGAGATCGGAAGACAGTTGATCCTCTTCAGAGTATTTGGGCTGTTTTTCTACTTTGGCAACCTCAAAAATAAACTCAAGTAAATACTTTCTTTGTGACCTCACCAGTTGCTGTTCTTATAATGTGTGTGCTTAGGGGTCTCAGGATATATTCTTTATCTTCCCGAGACAAAATTTAAGCTACGAGCTTGGTTGACTACAATGATGGGCCCTCCTGCTGTGAAAATGGTGTGTTTCCTTCTGAGAGCAGGTTAAATTGTGGCTGGTTGGGAGTCAGCCAGCAAACTGTTGTGCTGGACATGGCATTAAAACTGACTGAATTATGGTTAACATGCTGACTTGTAAGAAAAAATAAACAATGATGAAAAGATACTACTGAGTAGCTGTACCTAAAAAAAGAAAAAAAAAAAAAACAAACAGCTTAGTATAAATTAAATTATGGGCCATCAATTACTGTGACAGGGCCAATTCGCGGCAGTTCTAATCAGATGAAGGCCAAGTACAGAGTGGACCATCGTTTCTGGGTGAGTATAACCAACCCAGACTCTTCAGCCCCGACTGCTGTCATCTCACCCAGAGGCGCCTTAGATCCTGGCCAGACATGACTTCAAATTCCAGCTCTGTCATTGTGCCCTTGAGAAAAGCCTCGCGCTGCTCATCTGTAAAGTGCAGGTAGTTTGGGGGAAAATTATGAAAGCAAAGCATGTAAATCTCCTAACAATACCTGCCATGTATTAGGTCACAGTACTAGTTTTTGGTTCTCTTTTCCCCTTCCCTTCAAACGCTTACATTTGGCCACCATTTCCCAGCAACTCGTCCCAAACTCCCTCCCTCTACATCCTCTCCTCCTACTACCACCGTTTTTCACTTAGTTTCCAAGCCATGCCTCTGAGCGTCAGCCTAGCTTCCATTCTGCCGCTCTCCTCCACGCATGCTCGCAAAACTCACTGTGTCTCCAGTACTCAGTTCAGGTGTCACCTCTCCGGGGACAGTCTAGATTTCTCTGCCACTCTCAGATGAGTTGAGTTCTTGTTGGGCTCCCATGTCCCCAAAGCCCCACGCACACACAGTCTGAGAGAGCTGGCCACACCACTGAAATCCCATTTTCAGATTGTATATGAAGAGGAGTGTAACAGATGGAAAAAAGGCCAGACATCCATTCCCAATACTTCCAAAAGAGCAGGCCAGGTGTGCTGGCTCATGGCTGTAGTCCTAGCTCTCTGGGAGACCAAGGCGGGTGGATTGAACTCACGAGTTCGAGACCAGTCTGAGCAAAAGTGAGACCCCCATCTCTACTAAAAATATAAAAACTGAGGCAAGAGGATTGCTTGAGCCCAAGATTTTAAGGTTGCCATAAGCTATGACACCACAGCATTCTACCCGGGACGACAAAGTAAGACTCTACCTCAAAAACAAAAAAAAGTGGAAGTTTCATTTTTATGAGCTATGAGAGAAAGGGGAGAATTGTCCCTAAGAAAGATCGGCAGTGAGAAGAGAATTAGAGTTAATTGAACGAGTCCTGCAAAACAGACATTGGTGCATGTGGTTTGAATAAACCGTTGCATATTATTCAAACAAGATGTTAGGATGGGTATCTTCAGATACGCATACTGAGGATTAGGTTAGGGAAGACCACACAGCCGAAGGTGGTGAGGCTTGAATCCAAAGTCCATCACCTCACTCCACCCCCGGGCACTCAGCGCTCTCCCGTCAAAGGGTCCTGGTAGCAGTGACTTCTCTGTAGGATTCTCAAGAGCTGAGGACCAGGAAGCTGAACGACAGACACAGCTATTACCCCGAGGATCTGCACTGAAAACCCCCGCGTGGCAGTACTAAGTTTCCCAACAAGTATGTTCCAAAGGTTCATTTCAAGACTAGAGCCTAGCAAATACTTTTTCTAAGGTTTATAAATGAAGATTAGGTTCATAGACTAGCTAACAAAATTGTTTTTAGTGTGTATAGGGCACTTATGGGCAAGTAACATAAAATGAGAGGTATATGTAAAAACTCTACAAGTAGGTTCTGAGCATCTCTATTTTCTCGATCTGAGTACTATAAACATTTTAGGCCCGAAATTCTCTGTTGTAGAGGGTTGTATTATGGCAGCATCCCACGACTCAATCCACCAGATGTCAGTAATAACATCCCACCACCACCCGTTGTGATAACCAAAAATGTCTCCAGACATTGCCAAATGTCCCATGGGGAACGAAAATCCCTCTTCTGCTGAGACTTAGGAGAACAATAGCCTCTGAATGACGCTTGAAACCATTTAAGTCTTCTGCAACTCTCAAAGGCTTACATCCCAAGTTCTGTGAGTAAACTCTCTAATACGTAAAGACACATAACACTTTCGAAAGTAAAACACAAGTTTGGAGTGTTGTAAAGGGCTATTTTTAGTATCTTTAAAGGTTTCATGCCTTTAAAGATCCAGATAGTTTTAATACCTAGAAAGATTTAATACTTTTTCTTATATTGATATAATGAAGGGTTAGAAATTGCTTTTCAATCTCAAATAAAACATACTGATCCCCAGACGGTCTAAAGATATTTTAGGTAAATTATGATGGTTTTTCAGGTGGTTGTTTGGTATCAACAATGAGCCTATTAGTGTAGAGTATAAATGTCTTAACACAATAACTAAGTAAATGAGATGAGGTATATATTAACCAGTGTGATGTAAGCATTCCTAATTCTATATGAAATCAGCACATTGTACCCCATAAATGCATTAATGTATACATGATCTTTGTGTTTATGATTTAATAAAAAAATTAAAAAATTAAACAATGAGCCTTTTCTTTAGCCCTAAACAAAAAAGTGTGGGTGAGGACAAAATGAAGTAATTGTATAGTTGGAAATGATGGATAACTCACATCCCTTACAAAGAAAGGATCACACTACCTTCACAACACAGGCCAAGAAAACTCTCCTGATCTAAGCCACACAGAAGTGTTTCAGATTCCGCAACATACTTTGACTCCCCTGCTTTATTCTCCCATCCCACTGTTCTCTCTCTTTTTTTAATTTTTTAACTTTTTAAAATTAAATCATAAACACATGGATCATGTATACTGCTATGTCTTTTTGAATGACCAAAAAGTGAAGTTTTCTTCTTGGAATGTCAAGCTAATGCCCAATTATGCCTCGGGAAAGTTCGACCTCTCTTTTCTTTGAAAACGAAAATTCTTATCTGATTAACGTTAGTATCTCTATTCAAAGACGGATGCAGAGGTGGTGAGCTGCTGTAGCTCTCTAAATGTTACACAGAGCAGGCCAAGGGGAAGAATTCAGGACTCTGCCTCTGAATCCTCCACGGACATTATTATAAATTCTCCAACTGAAAGGCAAATTCCAGGATCTAGCTATTACTTCTCTCCCCACTCACATTCCTAAAGAGAACTGGAAACATACAGTTTGTATATAACCAGAGCGGCATGTCGAAAACTGGGATTCTGGAGCCTGACCACCTAGATGCAGAACCCCAGCTCTGCCCCTTACTAGCTGGTGGCCTGGGGACGCCCCCCAGCTCAGTCTCTGTCTGCTTGTTGCCTCATCTGTACAGTGGAGATGATAAAAGTGCTCCCGTCCATGTGGTTTTGAGGAGTAAATGAGCTACTATTTGGAAAGTGCTTAGACTAGTATCTAACACACGGCAAGTACTTAAGAAGTATTTGCTAAACAAAAATTATAAAATAAATAGAGTCACACAAGGCCTTTGTCCCATGGTTACAATCATGCAATGCCCTAGGGGAAAAATGGGTCCTGGTAGCAGTGACTTCTCTGTAGGATTCTCAAGAGCTGAGGACCAAGAAGCTGAACGACAGACACAGCTATTACCCTGAGGATCTGCACTGAAAACCCCCGCAAGGCAGTACTAAGTTTCCCAACAGGTATTCCAAGGGTTCATTTCAAGACTAGAGCCTAGCTAATATTTTTTCTAAGGTTTATAAATGAAGATTAGGCTAGTATCTAACACACAGCAGTGCCTGTGGTTCAGTGGGTAGAGCGCCGGCACCATATACGGAGGGTGGCGGGTTTGAACCCGGCCCTGGCCAAACTGTAAAAAAAAATAGCCAGGTGTTGTGGCGGGCACCTGTAGTCCCAGCTACTTGGGAGGCTGAGGCAAGAGAATCGCCTAAGCCCAGGAGTTGGAGGTTGCTGTGAACTGTGATGTGACAGCACTCTACCAAGGGCGATAAAGCGAGACTCTGTCTCTTAAAAAGAAAACAGGTGTTTTGTCTTTGCTACCCTCACTTCCCTCCTCCAGTCCCTTCTTCCTTTTTATGTGTCCCTTTTGAGTCCTCTTTCCAAGTTCCTAGCAGGGTGTTGGCAGATAACAGCTGGTGACGCTTGAGGTGCCAGTCAAAGCCTCCTTCTCAGAGGAGCCTTTAAATCTGCCCCGGAGACTTCAAAAGGCTGAAAAGTCACCAGAACCTAAAGAAAGGAATCTCTAAGCTTGCCACATCATTGAAGAGCTGTGTTTTCAGAAGGGAGCGACCCACACCTGGTCTGTGTACTCCTGAAGGGTGGCGCTGGGGAAAAACAGTAATGTGAATTCATAACTTTGAGTTTAAAAATTAAGTTTAAGGAAAAAGCAGCCCAAATTCCTGTATTCTAGCATATGGCAATTGTGGCACTGTGTTGAAATGAGTCATTATAAGCCTAAGTTAGAAGCAGACATAATTTCCAGATGTCTAAACAATATTTTTCACCAAACAGAAGAGCAGGCAAGTTGGAGTGGGGCTTTAAATACTACTTATTTTACTAGCTGTTAATGTTTACTCACCTCTGATTTTCCTAAGATTATCCTCTTGTAAACTGTGGCCTAAATGCATTCAAGTTGCCTTTGAATATCCCGAACAATCCTTACTACCATGGAAACAGAAACAAGGATTTGCAAGATGACTTCTCTGGGGTGCAAATTGGGGTGCTGTAGAAACTTTTGATTGATTAGTCTCTCCTCTGTCCCCCCTTCTCTGAAAAGTAATTGTGTTGGGAGAATTTATTTTGATTATCCACAAGAGCACACAATTCACCCACAAGTGGAAAATGCCATTCATTCGTCAAAGCCCTTCCAGAGACATGGGCAGCATTAGCAAAGACAAATCTGTATGTCCCGGGAAATACACGCAGACTGCTCCAGGATTTAGGCATTTGCTCAAACGTCTATGAGCTGACCTGCACATTTTTAAAATTTTATTAGTGTAGGAGAAAAGATTATGGCCTGATGCCCCTAAAAATGCTGCCTAATGCCTTGGCTCTTGAAAATGTGAGTGGACAGTTGTAAGGGACTGAAATTGAGAAATATCCAATTCCTGACTTTGTTGTTAAAGTTTTTATAACCTTAATAAAATCACTTAATTGGCTTTTCTTTTTCCATGTATAAAGTGGCCATTTATAGAGTGGAAAATTAGGGCTGGAGTTCGGTTAGAGGACAATATTTGTAAACTAATGAATCATTTGGATGAAAGATTAGACTTAAAGAACAAATATTACTTTGCCTGCCTGTGTCATCAATCCACGATGAAGATTAGAGGAAAAATTTCAAGGTCAAGTCTGTTTTTCTTGTTTAAAAAAATATCACCTGAGACATGAGCTCATGTCTATCTTAGCCGCTTAAAGGCATGACATTATTGTACTTACTACAACAGCTAGAGTCATGAATTGTGCACAGGCACAAAACAAATATTTGTAATTTTTGAATTCATGTTTCTTTCTCTTTTTGGAGTCCTATGGGCACATATATGTCAATACGAGGGAATAGACACCACTGCTTCTTAGAATAAATGTCACAGCATGAAGAGAAGCAAGGGGCGGAGTTGGACAAGCTGAGCCCACCTGACCTTCACTCTGCACAAAATGATCGTGGCATTTAGATGGAGTTGAAAGAATGAAACATTGACACTCAAGGTTCATCTCCATAGATAGAGATGTTCCTGTCCACCCATAAGCAATGTATTAATAAATATGTTCACAGTTATTTCTAAAAGAAAAATTTTCAAGGAAGATAAAATGATAGTTTGTGCAAGTAAATCAGGATAATAAAAAAACTATTTTACAACTAACTAGCAACAACAATTTAATTATTAAATGTTGGCAGATTTTGGATGGTGGGATAGATATATATCATGTCTGTGGCTGACAGCATCTTTGGAACAACCTTCGGATAATGGGAGAAGTTTCCAAATTATGAGTCCTGCCTCTTTAGGAAAAGGTACAGAACTCGTTTTCCCAGCGTCTGTTGCACAGGGATGCAGATCTATAACCCAGGCTCCATGGTCAGATGTGGCCAACTGAGACTTTGATATAGAAGAGGAGGAAAGAGGATGCGACCAATGCACAGAATTTATCTTGTGATGGAAATGACAGCAGAGGTGTCCAGCTTTGAGGACAGCAGAGTTTATGGTGCCAGCCAGTGCCATACTCAGTGAACAAGCTGTGGTGGTGCCCCCGATGGCAACATCATCCTCTCCAAAGCAGTCCCACGGTGTGCTGTGGGCATCCTTCACGGCTCTATAGCCTTCCCAGATTTATTCTCTGGACCTCTGGAAGGAGCAATAGATTCCTTACTTTTCAGCTAAGTACACTGATGATACACTATGTTCATTTATACATCCTTGGTGCAAATATCAATTGAAACACCACTTTTGTTCTTTTTTTAAATTATTATTATTGTTGGGGATTCATTGAGGGTACATAGAACCAGGTTACACTGATTGCTTTTGTTAGATAAGGACCCTCTTATAATTGTGTCCCGCCCCCAAAAGGTGTACCACACCCCTTGTCCCCCCTCCCTCCTTCCTTTTCTCAGCTCTCCCCCATCCCCCCACCATGTACTAGGACTTTAATTGTCCTCATATTGGTATTGAGTACATAGGTTTCTTGTTTCTCCATTCTTGTGATGCTTTACTAAGAATAATGTGCTTCATATCCATCCAGGTTAATACAAAGGATGTAAAGTCTCCATCTATTTTAGTGGCTGAATTATATTCCATGGTATACCACAGTTTGTTAATCCATTTCTGGGTTGGTGGGCATTTAGACTGTTTCCACATTTTAGCAATTGTAAATAGAGCTCCAATAAACAGTCTACTGCAAGTGTCCCTGTAGTAAAAGGATTTTTTTTTTTTCTGGGTAGATGCCCAACAATAGGATTGCAGGCTCAAATGGGAGGTCTAGTGCTTTGAGGATTCTCCATACTCCAACTCTCCTTCCAAAAAGGTTGTATCAGTTTGCAGTCCCACCAGCAGTGTAAAAGTGTTCCTTTCTCCCAACATCCGCGCCAGCATCTGCAATCTTGAGATCTTTGTGCTATAGGCTATTCTCACTGGAGTTAGATGGTACCTCAGGGTGGTTTTAATTTGCATTTCTCTAATATTTAGGGATGATGAGCATGTTTTCAAGTGTTAACTGGCCATTCATCTGTCATCTTTAGAGAAGATTCTAAAGATATTAAATTGTTCCCTTAATAATTGGTCATTTCTGAATTTTCATAAATAACCTTTTATTTAACATTTTTGTGCATAAAGTTGTCTAAAATGATTATTTCTATTGGCTAGATACCATAGTAGACACAATACATTAAATCACACTTAAGGTTAAGACTTAAATGTTCATTTATTGCTTTTCACTAAAAGTACACAGCTTATGCTTTAGCTTGTAGAAAGATAGTATGAACACATGCTTTGGAAGCAATAAAAATGATGAATTAATCCAAACGCTTTTAGTTTTCTAACTTGGCAAACTTGTAAGTGGCATCATCACTGACCAAGAAAAACAGAGGAACACAGGACGAGCAGATTTTGTAAAGATAATGAGTTCTGGTTTAAACTTGCTGCATTTGAAACACTGCACCGGCAAAAATCCAAGGCGTGTAGAGGAGACCAATGAAAACGTGCTGTGTAACCAACAAAAGAGGCGGGAAATCTGGCCACTCCCACTTGGCCGTCATCGAAGAGAAGTACGTGGGAGAGAGGAGTGAGGGATGGAACTCTGGGGAGCAGTGTGCTTTTCTGACTGTGGACAAGGCAAAGAACGATCCTGGGAAAAGCAGGACGCAGCGCAGTCGCCCAGTCACAGAAGCCAGGAGTGGGAGATTTTCCAGAAAAGAAAGAATAAGTGGTCTACAGGCCTATATTCAGCTCTTGCACACACATTGTTGCCTTCTCATCCCATAATGAAATTTATAGGTCATATAATCAACCTATGCACAAAACTTTAAAAATCAATTGAATGTCCCAAGTATAATCTGCATATAAAGGAAAGTATATTTTATGTCATAATAATTTCAAAATGCAATTTCAATCCGGTACGTGACTCAAAATGACTGACCACCTCGAAAGACTCGGAGATGGCTGCTCTGACGTGCAGAATTACCTGAAGCTGCAGATGGAGAGCGGCCTGCAGGAGCTGTTTGGCTGTGTTGTGTCCGATGACCTGCCTTTAGACTGGTGACTATTTGAGCAAAACAGAGTACATTTTCCCTCAATTTATACTGTGGTTACATTGCTGGAAAATTCTGTGTATCAAAAAATAAACCAAACTGGGAAAATACTTATTGTATGATTCCAGTTATTTGGAATTTTATAAAGCACAGATTCATTTCTCGTTCCAGAAAATAAATCATGGTTACCTGGAGGTGGATGTGGAGGAAGGCGTGGAATAACAAAGAGGTATGAGGAAACCTTGGGGACTGACAGAATGACACGATGGTCAGAACCCATCAGATTGTACATCTAAAATATGTTCAGTTTATTCACCAGTATGGCAGTAAAATTTTCCAGTACATTTTTCACAAAACTAAGAAAAAGAAAAGACTTTGTGTTTATGTCTAAAACGGAATCAAGCTCTAGGTTCAGACAGTTACGAACAGGTGTTTCACAACAACAGGGAAGGTCCTGCAGGGACTTGAAAGTCTGTGTGACACTCTTGTGGGACCGTCTGCTTCACGGTAGAGCTGTTGGCATTCCTGGGCCTGCTGGTTAAACGCTAGTCATTGAGTCATTGCAACAGTCATAAAGCTCTCCCATCACATTCCAGAACACTCCCTGTGTAGCGGCACAGTCAAGAGTTCACAGTGTCAAATGCTCCTCCTTAATTCTTGCAAATAATAACACAGTGACCTCTGTGGAAATGGAGTTCTCTGTCCCCAGTCGGGTGACAGAGTTTTTCCATGTGTCTACATAAATTGTTTCATAATCCCTTCTTTCCTCTCTGAACCCTCTCTGGGTTCCTTTTTTTTTTTTTTTTTTTTTTTGAGACAGAGTCTTACTCTGTCACCTTGGGTAGAGTGGCATCAGAGCTCACAGCAACCTCAAACTCCTGGGCCCAAGCAACCCTCCTGCCTTAGCCTTCCGAGTAGCTGGGACTACAGGTGCCCTCCATGACACCTGGCTAGTTTTTCTATTTTTAGTAGAGACAGGGTCTTACTCTCTTGCCCAGGCTGGTCTCCAGCTCCTGAGCGCAGGCTGTCCTCCTGCCTCAGCCCCCAAGAGTGCTGGGATTATAGCCGTGAGCCACCATACCTGGCCGGAACTATAGACTGTTAGATTAGCTCCCTAGACACAGAAACGTTGCTCCCTCCTTAGCGGTGGCTTTCAGCTAGCCAGTTCCAGGCCACTTAGAAATAAAATCGGTTCCCTACAGCTGCTTCCAGTATGATATTAAAATTTGCCTCGTTTATACGGGATTTTATCAGTTGTATACCAATGGTGGCATGGGGGAGGGGGGTCAGGGATGGTCTATTTTCACATGTCCCTGACCCCCCATTGGTTTAAGACATTAAGCAAAACATAACGAGGACCTTGAAAGAAACACTTTTATTATTCTGAGCGATTTGTGTGGCATTTACACTGATACTATTGGGAACAAAAGCTTTCCACGTTTCTTCCTGACAGACCATTTTACTTTTAAGTCATTACTTGGACGAGTCACTTGACATCTAGAGCTTCTGTTTCTTCATAATTGAAATACTCATGAGACTTCACGGTAAATGTGAAACCTTAAAATGCTGCACAAGTCCAAGGCCATGACCCCTGACTGAATATAGAAGACCTTGGCACACAAGAGTAAGTAAGGTCTGTAAATGCTCGGAAGGAGGACAGATGAGGAATATTGGTTCTTCAGTAATGCCTGGAGTGGTTATTTTTAAGTTTTCGGGCCATGCATGCTGTTATTTCTCTACACATCTTATACTTCAGTCCATGTTTCTTTTTTCTTCTGCATTCTGTCTGTTTAAGTCATTACTTGGATGAGTCACTTGACATCTAGAGCTTCTGTTTCTTCATAATTGAAATACTCATGAGACTTCACGGTAAATGTCAAACCTTAAAATGCTGCACAAGTCCAAGGCCAAGACCTGTGACTGAAGGGAATGGACAAGTGTGAGGTGGGCAGTGATAATATGGAAGAAGGAATTAAACTCACGGCTCAAGAGGTTATATTCTGAGTGGAAGAGAAGGCAAGAATTTCCGTTGATTCTAAAAGAAACTATTTCCATGTCTTTCCCTGCTTCCCCTTTTACCCCCACCTTCATAAGTGTGAAGCCATAATGGGAATGGGGAAAAGCTTCTTGGCAGTGACATTTAAAAGATGGTTGGTTACCTACCCTCTTTGCTTTCATCAGTAAAGGACGCGAATCAGCCTCCAGTGTGCGGAGGATTTGGTTTAGATGTGTCTTCTGAGGGACACCTGAGGCTAAGGGTACTCAAGAGAGACACTGGAAAATTTGCAACATGGATGGAAAGTTTTGCACTTGTCTCATTCTTCAGTGTCGAGTGTCCTGGGTGACTTGCTAAAGGCTCCGTTATGTCATTCACGCAAGGGAGGGAGAAAGAGCAGTTATACTTCGTAAATTCTACGTGATGACAAAGTTAATGGTTTATTGTATGCCGGAAGAAATGAAAATATTAGATAACGAACACTGTTAAGCTGTTTTTCCAGTTAAAAGTAACCAGTATTGGCCAGGCGCGGTGGCTCACATGGTAAGGCCAGCACCCTGGGAGGCTGAGGTGGGTGGATTGCCGGAGCTCAGGAGTTCAAGACCCAGTCTCTACTAAAAACAGAAAAACAAGGTGGGCGTTACGGTGAGTGCCTGTAGTCCCAGCTACTCGGGAGGCTGAGGCAGGAGAATTGTGTGAATCCAGGAGTTTGAGGTTGCTGTGAGCTATGATGGCATAACGCTCTAGCCATGGTGACAGAGTGAGACTCTGTCTCAACTTCCCTCCACCACCCCCAACCCAATGTTTCTCTTCTGAGAGAATGTGTGTGGTGTGTAGTTCTTGAATTCAGATGTTGTAAAATAGAGACACAGAAAATTGGTGGTGCTTAAAATAGCTGCCAAGTTTGTCCTGTGTTTCCCACAGCACATTTCATTCAACACGATGGATACTCCTTTCCTAATTAAGTTTCATAACAGACTAGCAAGTGTTGTTCTAGTTCATTCTTTTGCACCCTCATAATGCAGTAAGTAAACTGCAGTAACTTTAGTCTTATTTTTTTTTTTAAGGATGAGGGTCTCACTCTGTTGTCCAGGTCAGAGTTCAGTAGCGTGATCATAGCTCTATGTGACCTTGAACTCCTGGGCTCAAGCAATCCTCCTGCCTTACCCTCTCAATAACTGGGAGCCCAGGTGTGTACCACTGGGCTGAGCTAATTTTTTTTATTTTTTAAGAAATGAGGCCTTTCTTTGTTACCCAGGCTGATCTCCAACTCCTGGGCTCAAGAAATCCTCTTGTCTCATCCTTCCAAAGTGCTGGAATTACAGGGTTGAGCCACCACATTTGGCTATGGTGGCTTTGGGTTTATGTTTTTCGCCAGACCTCAAAAACACTAAAGAAATTGTTACCTTTAAAAATAGGCTCATTGACCTTCGAGATGTAACAGGAAAACAGGAGACAGTCCTGTGAATTGCAGAGGGGTCTTGGACCTGGTCAGTCCCACCAGGAGGACCCCGAGCCTCCCACACCAAGTCACCGTGGGTGAGACTGCTCCGTCCCCTGCCAGGCAGAGGGAGGCTCCTCTAATTTTGTTTTAGCGTGCATTGTCTTTTTAAAGGGTATTTTAAAAAACTCCCAGTGATTGGGCGGCTCCTGTGGCTCAAAGGAGTAGGGTGCCGGCCCCATATATCAGTCCAAACCCAGCCCAGCCAAAAACTGCAAAAAACAAAAACAAAACAAACAAACAAACAAAAAACTCCCAGTGGCTTTTCTGCTTTTCTTATAAATTCTTTTAGATTCGTTTTTAGGATCTCAAGCCTTTATTCTAAATTTTGCTGTTTGTTCAACAGAACTTGAGCCTCTGAATTCTAAAATCACATGGTCAGCTTAATTTTTTTTTAAACGCAGTTTTCCCTAGATAAAGAAAAATTAAGCAGATTTAAGTGGACTTTTGGAGAAATCAAGTGCAACACTGGAATTTTATTTTCACAGATTGTCTATTAGAGTATTTTCCTGGGTGCTCGCCCACTTCACTAAAAATGAATTTCCTAAATCCAGGAGTGGATCTTAAAGCACTTTTCTCTGTAGGTGAGCAGACCTTTACGTGGAATCAGAATCAGCATAGGAAAAATCAGAATATTTTAACTCATCCCATTGTTTTAACTTACCTTTTTTTTTTTTAATTGTTGGGGAATCATCAAGGGTACCAAGAGCCAGGTTACACTGTTTGCTTTTGCTGGGTAAGGTCCCTCTAATAATAGCGTTCTGTCCCTAAGATGTGTGTCACACCCCGGGGCCCCACACCCCCCTCCTTCCCTCTCTCCGCTCCCCCATTCCCCACCCCCACCAGGTACAGCATCAGCTGTCTTCAGATCAGAATTGAGTACATTGGATTCTTGCTTCTCCATTCTTGGGATGCATTACTAAGGAGAATGTATTTCCTTCCCAAAATTTGTATTGAAAATATGTATTTTCCACCCAAATTACTACAAAAGATGTAAAGTCACCATCTTTTTTAGTGGCTGAACAGTATTCCATCATAAACATATCCCACAGCAGATTGATCCATTCCTGGATGGGTGGACGTTTAGTTGTTCATTGTAGCTCAATTTACAATTGCCAAATCGTGATCTCATTTTTTAACTGGGTTTCAGCAGCAAGGAAGAAAATGTGCGTGATCCTTGCCAGAAAGAAGAGTCAAGTCTCAGTGGTGGGGCTGGGAGGGACACAGCCTGCGCTGGTAGACGGAATAATGACCTTGGGAGGATGTTGTTCTATAGCCATGACTCGTTGGGGAAAATGGTCTTTCTGGGGCTGGGGAAGGGAGAGGATTTCTCTGTGCACCCCAGCCAGGTGCAGAGTAGCAGCCTGGGCCCTGTGCACATTCTTTTGCTGTGGACTAGCGGTCGGCAGACTTTTCCTGTAAAAGGCCAGTTGTAAGCATTTCTCTTTGCGGGCCATGTAAGTACCAATGCAGCCATACCTGCCTGTACCTAACAAGTGGGAGTAGCCGTGTGTCACTAAAGCTGGCGATTCAAAAAGCCAGCAGCAGGCTGGGTTTGTCTATAGGTTGCAGTTCACTGGCCCTTGCCGTAGGTCATGTTCTTACGGGCCTAGCCGGTTGCAGCCCCTCCAGTAAATGGCCAAGATCCCATTCATAGAAGGGTGACTAGATATTTAGAGGCTGGCCTCCCCTAAGTGCTGGTGGTATCCAGGTGACCTCCTGAGATTTCCCAAAGAAAGTTTTCAAACATACACACCAGGTCGACCTTATATTTCATCATTCAAATCAGAGCACGTGACAAAAGCCAGGCTTATATCTAAAGCTTGTGGGCTGCTTCTGTGTTTGGGGACTGTCTGACCAATGGATGAATGAAAGTGTTAGTAAAATGTACGGCAGTATACAGGGGTGATACTACAAATATTTGCTTTTTTTTTTTTTTTTTTTTTTGGAGATAGAATCTCACACCATCTTCCTGGGTAGAGCGCTGTGGTGTTATAGCTCACAGCAGCCTCAAACTCTTGGGCTTGAGTGATCCTCTTGCCTCAACCTCCCTAGTAGCTCGGACTACATGCACCCACCACAAACGTGGCTAGTTTTCCTATTATTGGTAGAGATGGGGTCTAGCTCTTGCTTAGGCTGATCTCGACCTCACAGAGTGTAGGATGACAGTCATAACTATTTTTTTTGAGACAGTGTCACTATGTCGCCTTTGGTAGAGTGCTGTGGCATCATAGCTCACAACAACCTCAAACTCTTGGGCTTAAGGAATTCTCTTGCCTGAGCCTCCCAAGTAGCTGGGACTACAGGTGCCGCCACAATGGCTGCCAATTTTCTTGTTGCAGTTGTCATTGTTGTTTAGCAGGTCTGGGCTGGGGCTCAAGCCCGCCAGCCTCAGTGCATGAGGCTGGCGCTGTAACCACTGTGCTACGGGCACCAAGCCATGGCCTACTAACCCTTAAGGCCCCGGTAACTACCAAGAGTAAGAGGCCTTAGGAGATGACCAGCATGTTTGCTGTCCTGGTAAGCACTCACTGAAAAGTTGTCAGTGATGGTAACAGAGTACACACGTGCACACATACACACACACACACACACACTCACACACGAGCTTATATGTATATATATACATGTTGAGTATTTTCCTGTGTGGGGAGTATAAACGTGTGTGTGTGTATATATATATGTATGTATTTATGTATGTATATATACACATATACATTTATTTTTTTCAGAGAATATTGAGACCACATGAGGTCCCCCAACTCGTATTTCTACATTACAAATCGTCATTGTCCCTTTCTTTGTTCCTGACTGAGCCACCTGCCTCTGGTGAGCTGGCATGTGCACCCACCTGCCTGGGTCTCGGCAGCCCCATACACATCATGCTCTCCTTTTCTAAAAGCTTCCTGCCTGCTGCTTTCAGAAATGCCCAGATCTTGCTCATTCTGTATCAATAACCACTGTATTAAATGCAGTATTTTCTAGTCCACGCATCAGTCATTTTCTTCAGACAGGGTAGATTGTCTTGCATGCTGAGAAATTGAAATTCAGAAAGTGAATTTCAGAAATTCAGAAACTGAATTTTGCTGAAAATTGAAATTCAGAAACCCCTGAATTCTGGTTGTTTCTTTCACAACAAATGTATTAGCACAACATTCTGTAGGTCTTGTGAATAATGAGGTTGGCAAGTCCGCCTCTTTGGCAAAGTCCCTTTGTGCCTTTGGTGAATTAAAAGAACGAAGTATCTTCTCAGTCTGAAAAGACGTTTTTGTCTCTATTCTCTCTTTCTTCTTCTCTTTCTAGTCCCTCCACCCTTCTGTGGTTTTATATTTTATTCAGAAGTGATTTAAAGGGTGGCGCCTATAGCTCATCAAGTAGGGCGCCAGCCCCATATACCGAAGGTGGTGGGTTCAAACCCAGCCTTGGCAGAACTGCAAAAAAAAAAACACAGAAGTGATTTAAAGGTTTAAAATTTCTCTTAAATTAACAAATAAATGGAAAATGCGAAACCATTGACCAGGAATCTGGTAGGTGGAGGCCCTGTGACCTGGGAGTGACCATGAAATAGGGTCCACGGAGAGCTCAGGGAGGGGACGTGTATGTGTATAGACCAGTACACAGTTCCTGAAAGAAGATAGACTTGGCAGGGGCACTAAGTGTTCCCGGGCTGTTTGTTGTCATTCAAGCGTCATGCAAGGCTAGCTTGTTGTGTGTCCACTTCCAACACTGTCCAGCGTTTGTTTCCCCTTTGGCATCAGTAACTCCCCACCTGGAGCGAGACTTCAGAAATGGGGAAAAACCTAGCCTGCTCTGATGCTTTTTGGGGTTTGTTCTCTGTCACTTGGGGACTGGGAAAGAACCAATGGCACCAACTGAAGGATGTCTGCCGTCCGGGTGCCCCGGCGCCTGGGCCCCGGCCTCTGTGTCAGTGCAGTCTGCTGCGAGAACTGTTCTGGACGTTCTCTCTTGGACAGTACAGACGACGTAAGGACACTGGATTTCCGTGAACGCGTACGTGGCATTTCTCTCACTTTGTTTTCCTCCCTAACAGCACAGCCTCCTTATCTTTGGAGCTGGGCACCGCCTGGAACAGATTTCTACAATTTGGAGGCCTATGACGAGGGAAACTAGAGAATAGCGATTCACTTTAGGTAATGTTTCTAAAAACAAGTTTTTTTTGAAAAATGAAAGCTTAAATGTAAAGGAAAAAGCATGGCATTTCAAAGGAGGAAGGAGATCAAGATTTAGTTTAATAAAATCCAAAAATGCTTAGAACACATAAAAAGGGAATGAAGGGTAAATTATTATACTTTAAAAATAATTTTCTGCAATACTTCCCTGCAGTTCTTCAATACAATTCGCTTTTCAAAGCGTTTCCATATATACCTATAATTCGTCCGTGTTCTTGCCTTTAACATTTGCTCCTATGAAGCAGCATCATGCCAGCCCCTCTGGTAGACAGTGACGTCTGAATAAATTGAATGTCGTTTCCAATTCTCTTCTAGTTTAAAATTGAATAGTTGAGATGGGTCATGTCTTCATATCACTCAAGTCAGCAGATTTAAGATAAATGGCACTTGTGACAGATTATTTTCAGCTGATAGTATTAAGGACCGGCAGGGTGAGGTGCTCATGCCTATAACCCTAGCACTCACGGAGGCCGAGGCAGGTAGATGGCTGAGCTCAGGAGTTCGAGAATAGCCTGGGCAAAAGCAAGATGCCATCTCTACCAAAAATAGAAAAACTGAGGATTGCTTGAGAAAAACTGAGGCGAGAGGATTGCTCTTGAGGTTGCTGGAGTTAGGATGCTACGGCACTTTACTCAGGGCACCAGACTGAGACTCTGTCTCAAAGAAAAGTGATAATATTAAGGACTGTATCTTGCAGAAAATGGTTCTTCAATTCTTGGTTTATACAACACCCCATTTTTCTCTTAGCAATGTGTTTACTTCTTTGGTGACTTGTCTGTTCAAATGTTTAGCCCATCTAAAAAATTAATTTGTTTTATTATTATTGAATTTGAAAGTTCTTTATGTATTCTGGTTAAAAGTATTTTATCAGATATATGATTTGGAAATGTTTTCTTGAAATAGGTGTCTTATCTTTTCATTCTTTAGACGGTTTTTTTTGAAGAGCAGAAGGGTTAATAAGTGCCTTTTATAAATGCTTGTTTTACACATGGTGCTTTTGGTGTCTTATCTTTGAAATCTTTGCCAAACTCAAGGTCACAAAGATTTTCTCCCGCATTTTCTTCTAGAAACTTTAAAAGGTTTTAGAGTTTACGTTCAGGTCTATGATCTATTTTGGGTTAATTTTTGTATATAGAGTATGGGATGAAGTATGGATGGAAGGGTTATAAAATTTTTTTTGCACGTGAAAAAAATTGTTCTCCAATTGTTCCAGCATTATTTATTGAAAAGATAATCTTTTCCCCAGTGAATTGTCTTTGCACTTTTGCTGAAAACAGATTGACAACATATTTGTGGGTGTATTCCTAGACTCCATTTTGTTTTATTGGTCTATGAATTGATTTAATGACAATACCACATTACTTTCTTCCTGTAGTACAGATGTTCTGACTTTCTTCTTTTTCACAGTTATTTTGGCTGTTCCTAGTTTTTTCCATGTCCATATGAACCTTCAAAAGCCTGTCAATTTCCGTAAAGAAAGCCTGCTGGGATTTTGATTGGGATTCCCTGAATCTGTGGTCAGCTTGGGGACGATTGACATCTTTTTTTAATAATGACTTTTTAAATTCATGCATGACAGATATACATATTTGGGGGGTACATGTTATAATTTAATACATTCATTTAACTTGTAAAGGACCAAGCATTATAATTGAGATATTCATTGCCTTAAATATTTGTCTTTTCTTTATTTAAGAAATATTCAAATTATTCTCTCCTAGCTATTTTGAAATGCATGATAGATTGTTGTAAACTACCACACGCTAGATATTATTTCTATCTTAACTGTGTATTTAAACCCATTAATCAACCCCTCTTCATTTCTTCCACCACCGTCCTTCCTGGTCTATGGTAACCACAAATCTACTCTTTTTTTCTTTAAGAAATGCACTTTTTAGCTCCCATATATGAGTGAGAACATTTGATATTTGTCTTTCTGTGCTTGGCTTATTTCACTTAACGTAATGACCTCCAGTTTGATACGTGTTGCTAGAAATGATGAAAATTCAGACTTTTTATGACTGACTGACATTCCATTGTGTATAGTGCTATGTTTTCTTTATACACTCATTCATTCTTGGGCACTTAGTTTGGTTCCCTATTTTTTCTACTGTGAATAGTGCTGCTATAAACATGGGCATCTCTTCAGTATATTAATTTCCTTTCTTTTGGATGTACACAGGTCACTATGAAAGTTTTGAGACAGACCACATGGTACCTTATTTTACTTCTAAGAAACACAATTGACAGTGTCCTTTCCGAGTTACCCATGCAAGTTTCAGCTTGTTCAGCTTATCAGTATTGCTGAGAGGGCTTTATTTGTTTCCATCCAGGCTGATTTTATGTTTCTTGATTTTTTTTTTTATATATCTCAACTGTCAAGTAATTTTCCATAGTAGCTGTACTATCATTACATGACAACTGAAAATATTGAATCCAAGTCAGAATTATATATCTCTATTAATTTAGATTTTCGTTAATTTCTCTTAGGAGTGTTTTTAGTTTGGAATGCATAGATCTTACACATCTTTTTTTTACTTATTCTAAGTAATTCATATTTTTGATGCCCTTGTAGATGGTATTGTTTTAAACTTTTGTTTTCTGATTGTTCACTATTACTATAAAGACTTACAATTGCTTTTTATATATTAGTCTTGTATGTTACTATCTAACTAAACTTACTTTACTTTGCCTTTAGTATTTTTTTTTCTGTTTTGTAAGGTTTTTGAAATAGATAACCTCAATAGGCTCCATATAAAGAGAGTTTACTTTTTTCTTCACAATCGGGATGTCCTTCTGTCTTATAATCTTGCCTCATTGCACTGGTTAGAACTTCCTGTACATGTAGAATAGAAGTGGTCAAAACCATCAGGCAGGCTTGTTTTTGTTTTTTGTTTGTTTTTTTTTTTTTGGAGACAAAGTCTCACTACATCGCCCTTGGTAGAGTGCTGTGATGTCACAGCTCACAGCAACCTCAAACTCTTGGGTTGAAGTGATTCTCTTGCCTCAGCCTCCCAAGTAGCTGAGACTACAGGCGCCCACCACAACGCCCGGCTATTTTTGTTGTTGTTCTTATTGTTGTTTGGCAGGCCTGGGTCGGTTCGAACCCACTAGCCCTGCTGTATGTGGCCGGCGTCCTAGCCACTGAGTACAGGCACCGAGCCAACCGGCTTATTTTTGATCTTAGGGAGGCAGCATTCAGTCTTTCACCACTACCTAAGATAATAGCTGGTTTCGTAGGTGCCCTTTATAAGTTGAGGCAGTATCCTTCTATTCTTAACTGGTCAGGCTTTGTTTTTTCCTTGTAACAAGAATGAATGCTGGATATTGTAGTTTGTTTGCAGCTATTGCAATGATCATGTAGTTTTTATTTTTTAATCTGTTAATGTGATGAATTACATTGATTAGTTTTTTAATCAAATCAATGATGTTTTTTGCAGTTTTTGGTCAGGGCTGGGTTTGAACCCACCACCTCCGGCATATGGGGCCAGCGCTCTGCTCCTTTGAGCCACAGGTGCCGCCCCATTGACTAGTTTTCAAATGTTAAATCATCCTTGTGCTATCAGGAAGAACCCTATTTGGTCAGGATGTATTATCCTTTTATATATTGTTAGATTTGATTTACTAAAATTTTGTTAAGAATATTTGCCTCTATGTATGTGGGAGGCATTTTGTTTTATATGCTAATTTTACTTATTTTTTTGAGTTTTTTTTATTTTTTCACATTAATATGAGGGTACAATTTTTAGGTTATGTTGTTCTCATTTCTAAGGTAGAGTTCCATCAATGAACATATTTCTATTATTTGAATTTTATTTAAGTTATTGGCACTTTTTTTGAGATAGAGTCTCACTCTGTTGCCCTGGATAGAATGCTGTGGTGTCATCATAGCTCACAGCACCTCAAACTCTTGGACTCAAGCAATCCTTTTGGCTCAGCCTTCTGAATAGCTGGTTTTACAAGCATGCACCACCAAGCCCAGCTAGTTTTTCTGTTTTTAGTAGAGAGGAGGTCTTGTTCTTGCTCAGGTTGGTCTCAACTCTTGAGCTCAAGCAATCCACCCAAGTTGACCTCCCAGAGTGCTAGGATTATAGGCATGAGCCACCATGTCTGGCCCTATTAGCACTTTTTATATAGACCAAATTCATGTATATATTGGTAAATGCAATGTGTATACTTAAAAAGAATGTATATTTTGCTATTAAAGGATAGTGTTTTATTATTTTCAGTTAATTAAGTTGCCTTTTATATACTAATTGATTTATTATCTACTTGTTCTATCAATTATTAAAAGAGAGGTTTTGAAACTTTTTACTATAGTTGTGGTTTTTGTTTATTTGAAGCTCTGTTATTGGATGTATAAAAGTTGAAGGTTATTGTTTCTTATTGATTGATCTTTTTTAATAAAATAATCATCTTAATCTATGGTAATATTTTTTACTCCATAATAAATTTTTTCTGCTGTTAATATAGCCACTGCACTTTCATTTGATTTGTTTTAGCATGGTATATTTTTCAATTCTTTACCTATTGTGTCTTTACATTTGAAGTTAGTTTCTTGTGAGCAGCATATTATGGTATCTTGCATTTTTATCTAATATGAGATCCTCTGCCTTTTAATTAGGAGGTTTAGACCATTTATGCTTTAATGTGATTATTGATATAGTTGGGTCTATATTTACATTTTTTTTTTTCAGACAGGGTCTTTCTCTGTTGCCCGGGCTAGAGTTCAGCAGCATCATCATAGCTCACTGCAACCTCAATTTCCTAGGCTTGATCCTCCTACAGCCTTCCAATTAGCTGGAAGACAGGTGTCTGTCACCACACCCAGCTAATTTTCTAATCTTACGTAGAGATGGGGTCTTTTTTATTTTTTTTGAGACACAGCCTCAAGCTGTCACCCTGGATAGAGTGCTGTGGCATCACAGCTCACAGCAACCTCCAATTCCTGGGCTCAAGTGAGTCTCCTACCTCCGCTTCCCAAGTAGCTGGGACTACAGGCGCCCTCCACAACGCCTGGCCATTTTTTGGTTGCAGCCATCATTGTTGTTTGGCGGGCCCGGGCTGGATTTGAACCCGCCAGCTCAGGTATATGTGGCTGGCGCCTTAGCCCATTGAGCCACAGGCGCAGAGCCTAAATCTAAAATTTCTTTACTTAGCTTCTTTTTGGAGGATCTATCCAACACTGCTGAAGGAGTATTAAAATCTCCCACTACTATGGAGCTGGAGGAAATCAAGTTACTCATGTCTATTAGAGTTTTTCTTATAAATGGAGGCAAATTCTGGTTGGGTGCAAATATTAATAATTGAAATCTCATATTGAGTGGTACCTTTAACAAATATGAAATGTCCGTCTTTATCCTTCTTTACTTTGGTTGGTTTAAAGCCTATTGTATCTGCAAATACGATTGCAACACCTGCTTTTTCTGTTTTCCATTTGCCTGGAATATAGATGACCATCCCTTCACCTTGAGTCTAAATTTATCTTTTAAGGTAAGGTGAGATTCTTGTATGCAACAGATATCTGGCCTGAGTTTTTGTATCCAGTCAGCCAACCTATGC
>CAUYRH010055083.1:0-11968 GCA_963574655.1 Perodicticus potto | reverse complement strand
TTTTTTTTTTTTTTGAGACAGAGCCTCAAGCTGTCACCCTGAATAGAGTGCTGTAGCATCACAGCTCACAGCAACCTCAAACTCCTGGGCTCAAGCGAGTCTCCTGCCTCTGCCTCCCAAGTAGCTGGGACTACAGGCGCCCGCCACAACGCCCGGCCATATTTTGGTTGCAGCTGTCATTGTTGTTTGGTGGGCCTGGGCTGTATTCGAACCGGCAGCTCAGGTGTACATGGCTGGCGCCTTAGCCCGTTGAGCCACAGGCGCTGAGCCAAGAAAGGCATTTTGTATAGGCAAGTACAAACAAGCTTCCATGGGTAAATGTGGTACTTTTCATTTTTTTTTGGAGACAGAGCCTCAAGCTGTCACCCTGGATAGAGTGCTGTGGCATCACAGCTCACAGCAACCTCCAATTCCTGGGCTTAAGTGAGTTCTCTTGCCTCCGCCTCCCAAGTAGCTGGGACCACAGGCGCCCGCCACAACACTCGGCCATTTTTTGGTTGCCGCCGTCATTGTTGTTTGGTGGGCCCGGGCTGGATTTGAACCCGCCAGCTCAGGTGTACATGGCTGGCGCCTTAGCCCGTTGAGCCACAGGCGCCGAGCCAATGTGGTACTTTCCAAATGTCTGAAAGGTTAAAAATTTTCCCTGGATATATTTTATGTTTTAATCTATTTTTATTTTTAGACATTTGGTCTCAGTGTGTTACCCATGGTGGTCTCAAACTCATGACCTCAAGCAGTCGGCCCTCCTCGCCCTTCCAAAGTGCTAGATGTAGAGGTTTGAACTACTGTGCGTGGTCTTATTTTATTTTTTTAAAGACGGTCTTGCTCTGTCACCCATCCTGGAGTCCAGTGGCACGATCATAGCTTACTGCAACCTCAAACTTCTGGGCTCAAACAGTCCTCTCACTTTAGCCTCTCAAATATCTCGGTTATAGGCATGCACTACCATGCCTGGCTAATTTTTTTCTTTTTGTACCAATGAGAGACTTGGTATTTTGCCCAGGCTGGTCTCTAACTCCTGGCCTCAAGCAGTCCTCCTCCTTTGAATTCTTAGCATATTTTAACAAAACCCAAGTTTACTTATCTTCACTACTGATTTCTATTTGTAACTAGTGTTTAAGCATTTTAAAATGCTGATAAGCCAGGCAGGTGGCTCATGCCTATAGTCCCAACATTTTGGGAGGCCCAGTAGGATGGTTGCTTGAGCCTAGGATTTGAAGACAAGCCTGGAAAATACAGAGAGACCCATCTCAAAAAAAAAAAAAAAAAAAAACCTAGTATATTTAGCTATTACATCATCTAATTTTTTTTTTTTTTGAGACAGCATCTCACTCTGTTGCCCCAGACTAGAATGTCATGATGTCAGCCTAGCTACCAGCAACCTCAAACTTCAAGCGATGCTGGTCTTGAACTTCCTGAGCTCAAGCAGTCCTTCTGTCTTAGCCTCCCAGAGTGCTAGGATTACAGGTGTGAGCCACTGTGCTTGGCCATGTCAATTTTTTTAAATAAGGAAAATCTGGAGACAACCTAATTATATAAACCTGCTATTCTATTTCATTAAAATCTTAAGTCAAATAGAAAACAATATAGGTCAACAGACAGTATTTTTCTTAAAAACCTGTTAGTTTGTAGGGACTGTAATACTGTGCATCTACACAAATAGGGTGTCCCAAAAGTTTTCCATAAAGTTAGCACACATAAGAACAATGGGAAAATAGTAGCTAAATGTACCTTTATTTACAAAATACTCATTATAAAATTTTTATTCTCTACATGTTGACCACCTTTTTGTAGAAGTCTATGTAATTTGGCTTATTACTGAAGTACTTGGGTATTTCACCATTATAATAATTTGAGAGCACCATATTTGGGTAGAGATAAACGTTTGGTATGGTATGAGGTTCATGTAACTGTATTTGGGCAGCTAAACAGTCTACATGAGTTTTTCTAAGTAATTTATGTGATTTTTTTGTTGTTATTGTTGAGACAAAGTCTCACTATGTCACTGTCAGTAGAGTGCTGTGGCATCATACTTCACAGCAACCTCAAACTCATCGGCTTATGCGATTGTCTTGCCGCAGCCTCCAAAATAGCTGGAACTATAGGCACCCGCCACAATACCCTTCCTGTTTTTTCTGTTGTTGTAGTTGTCGTTTAGCAGTAAACGATGAACCCGGTGTATGTGGCCAGTGCTATAACTTAATTTATGTGATCTTATTTATCAGTAGACATTTGAGAATAATTCCTAATAAGATAGGAGAACCCAAATGGAAGCTTAATTTGGCTTGCAGTGCTGTTAAATTCTCCTGTTTTGGTGTAACATGTGTTTTCCATCTTAAAAGTAAGGATTGTAAAAACTATGACTATTGCAAGTTATTTCCTCACAGTATGAATTTTCAGTATAATAGTAGGAATTTCCAAAAATATCTATTCTGAATTTTGTCACTGAGAAGTATTATAAGAGCAATTAACTTTTTTTTTCTTTACTGAAAGTACAGTGAGATCTGGATCAATCTGTTTTTACTTAGAAAGGGATTTATCTTATTTATCATCTGTAGATAATTAGTTAAAAGTCAGTTACTTGTTGAAAATGTTAAGTCTAGTTTATATCTAACATTGTTAATTGATACTATATCCATTCATTTCATGGCCATAGAGTTTTTAGTAGTTTGGAGTACAAAATTAAATAAGTCATGGTTATTGTCCTCAAGGAATTTACAAATTATAAGAGGTAGTAACAGATTTATCCAGAATAGTGGTAATCATCAAACCACGTGTTCCAGAAATACCTTTGGAAGTTTGAAAGCTGTTCTGTGCTCCTAATAAAATATTCAGGTTGTAATTATAATACATTACTAACACATATGATTTAGATTATTCCAGGAGAGCAGAAGAGTTTGCAAATGTGTATATTATTATTTTTTTTTTCTTTTTTAGAGACAGAATCTCACTTTATCACCCTCAATAGAGTGCCATGGCGTTACAGCTCACAGCAACCTTCAACTCCTGGGCTTAGGCGATTCTCTTGCCTCAGCCTCCCAAGTAGCTGGGACTACAGGTGCCCTCCACAACACCTGGCTATTTTGTTGTTGTTGTTGTTGCAGTTTGGCTGGAGCTGGGTTCGAACCCACCACCCGCGGTATATGGGGCCAGCGCCCTACCCTATAGCGCCACAGGCACCACCCTATATTGTGATTTTTTTTTTTCACCTAACTAAAATTAAGCTATTGTCTACTAGATATGATCAAATAACTTGATTTTAAGAATTTCACTTAAAATTTCATTTAAAGGAAAATATAGGTCAAGTGTGCTAGGTAGCTGACATTGATAGTTCTAGCACTTTGGGATGCCAAGGCAGTAAGATTGCGTTTGTCCAGGAGTTTGAGGTTGCAGTCAGCTATGATGAACCTTATTGTTCATTGTATATGTTACCACCTGTACTCTAGGCCAGGTGACAGAGGGAGTCCCTGTCTCAAAAAATGAATGAATGAAGATAGAGTGATTGAATGTATGACTCTGAGGGAACAAATATGAAGGTATGTTTCTGTATATTTTTATTATTTTATTTGTTACTGAAAACTTATGGAAGAAATTCCTAGCCATGGCTGAATTATTGAGCAGTCTTCTGAATCATGTCTTCTTTCCCTGAAGTCATGTTACTTGATTAGAATGGAGTAGATTTAGTAAAAATAATGTTTTTCTTCATTTCCTATAACTCATAAGGCCCCCTGTGAGATTAGGCTATTTGATCTCTCATTATGTCTTATAAAACTGAGTAATCTAGTGTCTGATACACATTTTTATATTACAGGGTCATTAATACATTTGCTAGGCGTGACTGCTGAGGTGATTTCCTTAGAAAAGATGGATGACAGGACTGTTGTCTCCTAAGGATGGGTGCTTTAACCTGGTAGCTTTTTAACCTTTTCAGGTTTTCATTGTCTATTTGTTTTTTGCCCATGAACATTTTTTAAAAGATTTCTAAGACCTTTGATTGCTAGCTGGAATTTTTAGTCAGCATATGAGAACTGGGATTAAGGTATTGAAGTGATTATGGTCACAAACAAGCCAATACTAAGTATTCGTAGCACACTGCCATTTTAAAGTAACTTATGTTATATTAAACTTTATACGAACACGATAAAATAAGTATATTTGTAGGCACTAAAACATATAGATAAATTTGTTTTATATTTTGAGATAAGTTCTCATTCTGTTATCCAAGCTACAGTGCAGTGATATCATCATAGCTCACTGCAACCTCCAATTCATGATCTCAAACAGTCCTTGTGCCTCAGCCTTCCAAGTAGCTGGGACTGCAGGTATATGTTACCACACTGGGCTAATTTATAAATTTGTTGGGATGCTGTGTTGTTCAGGCTGATTTCAAACTCCTGGCCTTAAGTATTCCTCCCACTCACAGGCTCCCAAAATGCTAGGATTACACGTGTGAGCCACTGCACCCAGTATACACAGATACTTTGGTCCAGGGCCTACCCACTAAAACTGTTTCTTCTTTTGTTAAACCCAGGATGGGTCTGATACCAGAACTGACATTATAAATACCACTCTGTACTGCTTTCTGGATTTGTTTCAGTAATTAGGAATACAAAATTAGTAAGTCATGGTCATTCTTCTTAATGTGACCACTGCCTCTGTAAAAGCAATTATTAGGCTACTTTGAAAAACTGAGATACTGCTAACTAGTTGGTTAAGCTGGTGTCTCCACCTCAGAGCTATAGGAAAGGCCAACAACTGGTATTACAGAAGTAAGCGCCTAAGAAATTATTTTGTGTTGTTGAGATTTAAATTAATGATAGCCCCTGAATAGCCTAGAAACTTCTCTTTTGTAGATAATGTGCTATCACTGTCATCCATTAATTGAGCAATGCTCTTCTTAAATCTAATAAGAAATTTTCAAACTATATATTTGTACTTGGGACTTGTGTCACAAGTTTACTAAACATACTGTGATTTAAGGCTTCCTTTTGCCAGTTTCAAATCATCTCCTAGTTAGAGTTTGAGAATTTGTTTTAAATTATTTTTAATAAAATGGAACCAGGCCATGTTATTTTATCTGCAGCTATTATGATTTCACATGGAATTCAATTTTATCATCTTAATTCTTTTTTTTTCCAGATTGGAGTTCTTATTCTTTAAAGGTAAAAGCCGCTTTATTTCTGTAAATACTTTCTTTGTATTGTTTTGCACCTTCCCTGGCTTTCTTTTATGTCTTTAAAGTGGCTACTGTAAGGTTATGAAGTATGCTGGGCACATATATGGCTATAGCTTTGTGTAGTGTTGATTATCCTTTTTTAATTTTTTTCACATCTTCCAAATTATGCCCAACTGTTACTTTTCTCTGTGTGTGTATGTTTTAGAAGTGAGGTGTTAATTATTCCCACTTCACTTCATAACTCTTATGATTTGCCTAGGCTAGCATTAGATAGAAAAAGCAGGATCAGAATTTTTTTTTTTTTTTTTTGTAGAGACAAAGTCTCACTTTGTCACCCTCAGTAGAGTGCTGTGGTGTCACATACCTCATGGCAACCTCCAACTCCCGGGCTTAGGCGATTCTCTTGCCTCAGCCTCCCGAGTAGCTGGGACTACAGGCACCCCACCACAATGCCTGGCTATTTTTTCGTTGCAGTTTGGCCGGGGCTGAATTTGAACCCACCACCCTCGGTATATGGGGCCAGCGCCTTACTCACTGAGCCACAGGTGCCGCCCCCAAAAATTATTTTTGATTTTTTTTTTTTAACCTTGATTTTTGGAGAAAGTCTGTAGTAGACTGTGTAAGCAAAGTTAAATGGCATCCTCATTTCCTGTTAACTTTGGAAGAATCTATCTCTGTTAGTATGACTGAATAAACAGCCAGCAGTGTCAGAATTTATTTATTAAAAATAAATAAAATAATTTATTTTGGGGGAGGAGAGTGTCTCAATCTGTCCAAATCTTGGGCTCAAGAAATCCTCTTGCCTCTGTTTTTCTATTTTTGGTCTATGGCCATACCACCCTGAACACACCTGATCTCGTCTGTTTTTCTATTTTTAGAAGAGGCTGGTCTCAGATAGTTCACCCACTTCAGCCTCCCAGAGTGCTAGGATTACAGGTGTGAACTACTGCACCCAGCCCAATATCAGAATTTAGACTTCCTTAATAACCTTGGAAGGTATAAATGAAAGTTAAACTAACTCTAGTTATACTTAGCACCAACACCAATGTCAGAATTTCAGAAAGATGTCTAACAAGATATCTAACCCTCATTTGCTTTGAGGTTTCATCTAGCTGTGTTCTTTTTTTTTTTTTTTTTTTTTAGAGACAGTTTCATTTTGTTGCCCTCAGTAGAATACTGGGGCGTCATAGCTCACAGCAACGTCAAAGTCTTGGGCTTAAGTGATCCTCTTGCTCAGCCTCCCGAGTATCTGAGACTACAGGCACCTCCCACAACACCTGTCTGTTTTTTTTGAGACGGGGGGGGGGGGTCTCACCCTTGCTCAGGCTGGTTTTGAATCCGAGAGCCCAGTGCAAATCCATTGGCCTCCTAGAGTGCTGGGATTATAGGTATGAGCCACTAGGTGCCCAGCCTTATATAGCTGTGTTCTAAGAAATTTATAATTATAGATCAGAAAACTATGTGTGTGATCTCAGTTGTAGTGTGTTAATAACAGTAATAATCTTCAGGCCATTTCAGCTGCTTTTTTCTCCTACTTATCGTCTTGATTTTGTTTGTTTTTTTTTTTTTTTGAGGCAGAGCCTCAAGCTGTCACCCAGGATAGAGTGCTGTGGCATCACAGCACACAGCAACCTCCAATTCCTGGGCTCAAGCGAGTCTCCTGCCTCCGCCTCCCAAGTAGCTGGGACTGCAGGCGCCCACCACAACGCCCGGCCATTTTTTGATTGCAGCCATCATTGTTGTTTGGCGGGCCTAGGCTGGATTCGAACCCACCAGCTCAGGTGTACGTGGCTGGCGCCTTAGCCTGCTGAGCCACAGGCGCTGAGCCAAGGTAACAATTTCTAATAAGAGATAAAAATGTATTTCTCTCACACATTTAAAAATCCCATCCATAGGGGTTGGGTGCAGTGGCTCATGCCTGTAATCCCAGTACTCTGGAAGGCAGAGGGGGGTGGATTGTCTGAGTTCACAGGTTCGAGACCAGCCTGAGTGAGACTCCACCTCTAAAAATAGCTGGGTATTGTGGTGGGTGCCTGTAGTCACGGCTACTCGGGATGTTGAGGCAAGAGAATCACTTGAGCCTAAGAGTTAGAGGTTGCTGTGAACTGTGACACCAGGGCACTCTACCAAGGGTGACAAAGTGAGACTCTGTCTTAAAAAATAAAATAAAATAATAAAATAAGATAAAATAAAAATCCCATCTATAGGAAGCTCAGAGTTAAGTGAGTAGATTCACAAAGTCCTCAGAATTCCAGACCTCTATTCTTTTGCTTTTCCTTAGTATAAGTCCTCATGATCCAAGAGGACTACTTAGGCTCCAGCCATCACATCTATATTTTGTTCAGCAGCAAATGAACCTTAAGGGATTCTCCTCCATTGACTATTTCCTGGAAGCCCCACATGCTTCCATATGGCACATATCCTGGCAGAGAACCCTGTCTCATGGCCATGCCCAGTCACCAAGGAGACTGGGAAATATAGCCTTTCTTCTGGAGTGAGAAAATACACAGCAAAAGATTTGAGAATTCTATTACTAAGGAAAAGGGTAAGACTGGATGCTGGATAATTGCTAAGTCATGGAAGAAGCCCAAGTGCCCATCGACCTATGAATGGATTAATAAGTTGTGGTATATGTACACCATGGAATATTATGCAGCCTTAAAGAAAGATGGAGACTTTACCTCTTTCATGTTTACATGGATGGAGCTGGAACATATTCTTCTTAACAAAGTATCTCAAGAATGGAAGAAAAAGTATCCAATGTACTCAGCCCTACTATGAAACTAATTTAGAGCTTTCACATGAAGGCTATAACCCAATTATAGCACAAGAATATGGGGAAAGGGGCAAAGGAGAGGAGCGGAGGAGGGAGGATGGGTAGAGGGAGGGTAATTGGTGGGACCACACCTACGGTGCATCTTAAAAGGGTACAGGTGAAACTTATTAAATGCTGAATATAGGCTCGGCGCCTGTGGCTCAACGGGCTAAGGCGCCAGCCATGTACACCTGAACTGGCGGGTTCGAATCCAGCCCGGGCCCGCCAAACAACAATGACGGCTGCAACCAAAAAATGGCCGGGCGTTGTGGCGGTCGCCTGTAGTCCCAGCTACTTGGGAGGCAGAGGCAGGAGACTCGCTTGAGCCCAGGAATTGGAGGTTGCTGTGAGCTGTGATGCTACAGCACTCTATCCAGGGTGACAGCTTGAGGCTCTGCCTCAAATAAATAAATAAATAAATAAATAAATAAATAAATGCTGAATATAAAGGTCTTAACACAATAATTAATAAAATGCCATGAAGGCTATTTTAAACAGTTTTATGAAAATATTTCATATTTTATATGAAGCCAGGAAATTGTACCCAATTATTGAATTAATGTACAAAGCTATTGTAAAAAAAAAAAAAAAAAATAATTTATAGACAAGTAAAGTCTAGTGAAGGCAGCAGAAAGAGGGAGAAGGAAGTGGGTGGAGGGAGGGTGATTGGCAGAATCTCAACTAATTTGCAAAATGTGAATATGGCCCCTGGTTGAAGGACTCAAATTCAACTTGAACTTTACCTTAGAAATAAAAACAATGTGACCTAATAAAATAAAAAATAATAATTGGATTAAGATTATGGTCAAGTGAAATTGCCAGACATTCACTATAATTTATGATGTTCATAGAGGAATTCATCGATTCATCATTATATATATGCAAGAAGGCATTCTGTGAGTGGGAAAAACTTTAATGTATTGATTTCCTATCCCCAAGGTGATAGTCAGCAAAAGTTAAATGTTACAACTACTTGTAACTTGGTAATTAGAAGAGGAAGTGGGCTCGGCGCCTGTGGCTCAACGGGCTAAGGTGCCAGCCATGTACACCTGAGCTGGCAGGTTCGAATCCAGCCTGGGCCCACCAAAAAACAATGATGGCTGCAACCAAAAAATGGCTGGGCATTGTTGTGGGTGCCTGTAGTCCCAGCTACTTGGGAGGCAGAGGCAGGAGACTTGCTCAAGCCCAGGAATATGAGGTTGCTGTGAGGTGTGATGCCACAGCACTCTATCCACGGTGACCGCTTGAGGGTGTCTCAAAAAAAAAAAAAAAAAAAAAGGAGGAAGTGTGAAAGAGAGAAACACCTTTTGGTAGTTTTGGTATCCTCCCCAAAATTATTTGAAACTTGGCCAGTTACTTTGTACAACTTCTGGGAGTTGTTAATGGGACTTCCTAAAGTTGTAAAATATAGGGACCATACACAGAAAGAAATCTTGTGTTTCCTTTTTACTGTCTCTATTCCTTTCACTTCCCCATTATTTATTCCCACCTTTTCCCATATACTACAATTCAAGGACCTGAGGGTTGTTGAATCCTATCTACAAGTTCCTCATTCAAGCTTGACTTCCCAGATAGTCACTCCCACTTTGTTACCTCCCACAGACTCATTCTACTTTTGGCTAGCTGTATTTAACAACTCTGAGGCAGTATGGTAGAGTAGAAATAGAGCCTGTTTAAATTCAAGAGAATCCCAATTCTATCATATACTTACTGTATGACCTAGAGTAAGTCACTTTATCCCTCTGAGCCATTTTCTTCACATATAAATGAGGAATATATTTAGATCTTAGAGTATTGATATTCTTGATATTTGTACATGCTCAAAGGTATTAGTTCTTTTAATAGATCCTACTGTGGAAATCCTCCCCTCACACACACCCAGATTGTGGCCATAAGTTCTTGGATCCTCTGAGTCTCTTCTAAGCTGAACACTCTTCATTACTTCAACAATCTCTCCATATCTCTGCCCTATGTATAATTATTTTCTTAGTAATAAAGACTTGTCATGGCTGAAGAGATTTTTAAAATCTGAATGATGATTCCTCTGTATTTATTTACACCTACCAGGATGAATTGTATCATGTTCATCACAGAACTAAAGATGAATATGATGAGAAAATTGAAACCTAGAGATAAGGGGCTTTCCAAAGATCACACAGCCTGGTAGTGGAAGAGAACCCAGGTTTTCTAACTCAATCTAGGGCTTTTTTCTACCATAGTAGATCTTTCCACTATAACATGGAAACTAAGAGCATAGGCATTGGAGCTAGGCTTCCCAACTTCAAAACTAGGCTCTACCACTTGCACAACCTTAGGCAACTTACTTAACCTCTCTGTGACTAAGTTTAATAATAGGATTGTTGCAAGCATTAGATCAGCAAACATATATAAAAACATTTAAATATTTAAAGTGACATATTTGTAATTATTATTTCAGTCAATACTGACTTGTTCCCTTCTACCACCCCCACACAGACAGAATTCTATCTATGTAAAAGTCTATTGAAAAATCCCATTACCTTCAGTATTCTGACTGGACAAATATATCAAGATATACTTCTAGCCCTCCTGCAAGTTAGAACATTTTGCTTGCAGAGCAATTTTAACTGATTATACCCAGGTTATATTTTTCCATATTTTTGCACCTGCCTCCCTATCCCAAAGCTTTTTTTGCTTGCTGTCTCATATTACTTAGGAAGAGATAATCTCAATCTTTCCACTTCTAAAGACAATCTCTTTTATTATCTTTAAGATCCTAAATTTCCCTTTGCTTCAGAGAATTTCAGCTTGGCAGGAAACAGAGACATCCACATAATGGCCCTTCATGAACTTGAAAGCAGTTATTAAGTTTTCTCTCCTTAACTGGCTAATGCAGGCTATAATCAGGTTGCAAGTTATTTTAGAAGTTTTCTAAACAAAGTTTTCTTGTACAACACTTTATTTGCCTATCCAACTGAATATCAGTAGTCATTGCCCTTTGAGTTGCTAAACTCAAACCTTCTATACCTGTTTATTTTTCTTCAACTTGCTATCCTTTCAAATTAAAACTTATTACCTACAGCTTATATTTCACTATTATTTTACTTTAAAATCTCTTTGTATGTTATCACTTGCTCTAGCTTCTCCCATTAAAATGTGACATGAGAGAGCTTTAATTTCATCCCATTCAGCACTTGGAAAATGTCCATCAGGCTCATTATTCTGCAGGGAAGTAGGAAAATATATTTGCAGTCAATCATGCCTTTGCCTTATGCTAAAGATAAATTGCAGAGAAATGCCTTACCTAGAGACAAATAGCTGTTTCTTATATTTTAAATTAATATATGGGTATAAACAATTAGGTTACATTGTTTACATTTTTAGGTAAAAATTTAAGTTGTAGTTGAGCCTTTCACCCAGGAAGTGGGTCATATATCTCTATATTGCACCTGTTAGGTGAGAGCTTACCAAATCACCCTCCCCCTTCCTTGAATTGAATTGTGTTTGTTTTTTTTTTCCATGAGTGGGAAAGAAGAAAGAGACACTTCCTTGAGTGCTTTTTTTTCTTTCATCTACTAGTTTCACATTTGTATTGAGTATATTAAATGCTTCTTTTGCCATTCTTATTATACATTACTTAGAACGATGTTTTCCAAATCCATCCAAGTAAATACAAAAAGTGTAAAGCCTACATCTTTCTTTATGGTTGAATAGTATTCCATAATACATATGGAACAATGGAACATAATATGGAATATATATATCACGGAACACTATATCATATATATATATTGAATAGTGTTCCATATATATGTGTGTGTGTGTATATATGTGTATATATGTATGTATGTGTGTGTGTATATATATATTGATATTTGATATGTGTATATATATATACACATAATGGAATACTATTCCATATATATTTATTATGGAACACAATTCCATTATAGTGTCCTTTATATATATTCCATGTATATATATTATGGAACACTATT